>JAGDQP010026993.1:0-25392 GCA_022664845.1 Lepisma saccharinum
TATCGGGAGGAATATACGTTATTACTTTATACAGTTATGATATTTAATTATTTTTAATGGGCATTACATTGAAATATATTGTTTTACGTTATGTAAGGTTAGTTTATCTCAAGTAAGGTTAGGTTACTTTACTATCTTCTTCATACCAAACGAACCACTCATAAAACAAGTTGTACTCCATGGAACCATCCCGCAGTAATGTACACTGTCATTATCTCTCTACCGAGAAACATTGCCTTAGTTGCATTTATTAACTAACCTAGACTCCTATGCCTCCATCCCACTGCGTTATTAGTGAATCGGTGGAGCCTTCGAGTTAACACTTCTCTCTAATTACCAGAAACGATTTCCTACTTTGGAATAACAATAAAAATAATTACGTTATATTTAAAAAAGCAATAAAATTTAGAATATAAAAACAATCATTAAATTTAATTTTTATTCTAGTTTGCAGGAAGTTTTCTTTTAATTTACAAGAGCAATGTAAAAATTGAAACGTAATGTAAAAATATAAATATTAGAGATTGGTGTTGCAGAGTATAGATTAATTGAGAATATTAAATAAATAATAAGAAATACAACATACAAAAACAAATTTTAAAATAGATAAGATGAAGGTAATATAAATAAATAAATTAAATATAATTACTTAATATAGTGTCCAATTTCTATAAAGTTTCAGATTATGGAATTGTATTTGTAGTATGAGCAATAATAGTAGTTCTAATATTAGCAGTGGTAACAATTCTACTATTAATAATAATTAAATTCGCTTTAACGTCCTTCAAGAGGTGGTAAGCTATAATTATTAAGAAAAGAAATGAGTTTCTTTATTATCCATCGAGCGCTCCATTTACAGTCATAAATGGATCAGTTGCAGATAGTGTCTTTGAAAGGTGATGTTCATTGCCTATATTATTCAATATCTAACCTGGTCTTTTCTGACCTATCTTCGATTCGTATCGCTCACTTGACATAGTGTCTGTGATTTTTAAAGCAAAATAGCATTCTTAATATCGAAGTAAATTTTACCTCTTAACGTACAGTTATCGTGATTGCAATTCATGAACTCGTGATCTATTTTGTTCGGTAAAATCGCACCATAATACACTAAAGTAACAGTTAATTACATATAGTTACTTATGTAAGAGAACGGAAACACTTTGTATTTATCTTATACCTTAATTAGGTGAAAATATGTCAAGCAAAAATCGAGTAAACTAACGGACATATTTATCAACCCATCCGAAGAGCTGGGAGACTGGCAGAAGCATTAAACTAAAATGTTTCTCGGAGGCCCAACTTCTTGGTAATGATTTATAAACATAAGGCTAAATATCAATTAAGTGAAATGTGTAATCAATTAGAAAGATCAATATCCTACCCCAGGTTGTTTAAATAAAAATGTAAACATTATTAGCTAGGAATCGAGTATTTCTTTTTTTTCAACAACATAAAAATTATTCACTTCCTCGACATCCTTTATGGTAGTTTTAAGTTAACTGGTTATAATTTTCAAAGAGTGCAAGCTCCAGGGCGTTTTCTGACCAAACTCCGTGAGTTCCGGTCCCGCCAAGAGTTAGTACAAATTATGATAATAAATAGATTTGCTATTATGTCTTCAACTGACTGATTCGCTCCTCCGACGTCTGTGACTAAAGTACCTTGCCTACTTACGTGCGGTTAGAAGCTATTTACTCAGAAATGTCCCTACATCTGTTTAGGGTGGCGCGCGACTTCTCGTTATCCGTGGCATTTTGAACATTTTATCTATTTCAATATAATTGTTTTCATCTATATTATAATAAGGCAAGATAAACCTATTTTATATCTTCATGATATTTTACTTTATTTTTGATGACATTTATAACAGTAAACATATTTTACGTAGATAATTCTCAAGAACACATTACTAATTACACCGGATATGTTCGTTTCAGTATTATAATCTAATTTCTGCTAAACCTTCTCAGATTAGCATCTGTTTTTCTGAAAATTAAGTTTTACTTGATAACAATAAATAATGAATAATTATATGTTTATTTTGCATGTAACAATATGTCTCTTCTTAGGTTATGTTAGACTACTTTCTTTAATACAACTTATGTAATGGACTCAATTCGATTTTATAATTTTAATGATCTTTGTCTTCTGTATTTATATTCATAATAATAAGAGCAAATCAGAATTTCATCAGCATAATCAGAAGATGTAGCGATTATGTGAATTAACGGAAATATTTGTTTTGAATTTGGTTAATTTAGGTAATGTGAATAATACATTTCGTTGCATCATACCGTTTAAGCTATTTCTTGGTGTCATTTTTGCCGACTTTTCACCTTAATTCAACAAGTATAATAGAACCTTAGATATGGTGATGAGATTATGGGAAGAAAAGAAAACAGAACGTCAGTCATCTGCCCGGTAGTTTATTTTTTATTTTTTGTTTAAACATTCAAAGAACGGGCTTGTAAAAAATCTATTCACGCGGTAACTCAGTGGTCCAGGTCTTACTACTGTTGCTTGGTGTCCTTGGTTTATTCTCAGCTCATGTATGCGGACTTTAGTGTGGACAAACAACATAAGTGTTGGTTTTCTCTTGGGTTTCAAGTTTTCTCACAATTACTTCACTCCATCAATTTTCATATCATTCAATGTGTCTGAAACAAAGTTACCTAATGGCCCTAAATTTTGAAAAAAAAAAAATATTTCGGGAAAATTGTATCGTGATGTCGGGGATACATTTAATTGGATCGTGATATCTGAGTGAATAGCATATATATACTGCAGTGGGGTCGGTAGAGCACTCTTTAACGTTAGTGGTTCCAATTCAACTTTCAGGTGTAGGTCCCGATAGCCTCAGTGGTGATATGGAACGTTAGACTGAAAGAAACCAAATGCATTTAATACGTATCCAGTTTTTTTTTTTTTTTTAAGGAAACTACATCTCTCATCACTAAAAAAAAAGATTCGTTCTTTGCATCGAATAATAAAACTGCTCAATATGTGAAAGAAGTGTGCAGACTGTGCTTCCTGAAGTGCTATAAAAGTGTTTCAAAATCGCATGTGATCTAGAAGTGTTCTGTTTTAAAACATATTTTTCCATTTCATTAATAAAGGTCTATTGGAACACTTTTGGAGCACTTTGAAAACGCTTTAGTCGAAACTATATATCCTTAAGAAGTGTGCCAAAAGTATAGGAAAAGTGTTATATTTGTTGCAGTGTACTGTTATAACACTTAACCATCTCCGGTTTGGCGGTATCTCCAGTTTCTTTGTCTATCGCATCATCAGAATGCATGATCGATATGACAAGAAAATTCCGATTTCTTTTCGGTACGTATGACAAAAATATACAGTTATCACCTAAGCCAAACATGATTGAATTAATTGGTCGATTCTTTGTATTCAACCGTTCTGGTGGAACCCCTATTTTATTTTTCATCAAGGTTCACACGAATGAGATTCATTAATCTTTTAGTTCAGAAGCCAGCTTCACATGGGAAAAACAATTATCGGTTGTTATGTTTCTTCCCGTGCCATACATAGATTCTGCCAATCTTTTAACGACATCAACAGTTTTATTACTTTTCTGATAATGTCATTTATTTTGTCCTATATATAATAACCAGTGGCCATTTTGTTCAGGCAAAATTGCAAATTGATATTAAGAAATATGTGCAAAGAAACACGAATAATACTAAACTTCAATTTGTTAATATATTTATGCGTGAGTTTCATAAATATTTTCCGTAAGTATGAACGCAGACCATTTCATATAAGATTAGGTTCTTCATTTCCGTCATTTTGTCTCTATATCTAATATAAACATACTTACAAATCAATTGTTTTTCAAACACCCTAAAGTTAATATTATTATTGAAAACAACTCTGATTTCCATATCAGCAATTTTCGGAATAATAAATCAGAACTTCCATAATTAATACGCCCATTTGTGATTCTAGTGCCACCTAGAATCTGTCCTTTAAAACAATGGTAGAATAACTATTTGCTTAAAAATGGAGTCTTTCATTCTCAGTTCTGACATTATATAATTTCTCTATTTAGTAAGGCTGTTTGCTGGCATATATATGTATATTGTGTGTGTAAGAAACAGCTGAGTCACACATTGCATACATTTTCACATCATATTTCGCAGGTTTTGAATGAATGTACTGGTTGAAGTGGCAACGTCCTCGAAAACGTTTAACTTTTTCATCAATTGTAACATTACTTCCAAGTGAATAAATGTGTCTACAGGTCTTTGAAGATCTCATTAATTTGTGCAAGATTATCAAGAGCTTTCCTTTCTAACGTGGTGGTCTGATCCTCGAAACAGAGACACCTTAGAAGGAACTTGAACTTTCTGAGATTCATTACCAGACGGAATATTTCCACTCCTGGACATCAAATAAGTACCTCATAGATCTTTCTGTGACATTCTGTTTGAATGTAAGGTACCTGCTATGTAAAGTAGTAGTTCTAAAGTAAAGATTTAATATCTATCGACTATGTAAAAGCCTCGTCACGTTCCCGATCGAACGTTCTTCGAGTTTCAAGACGAATACACTGGTTTTTGTACTCAACTCCTTTTTGTAGCATTTTGTTCTTGAAAATATTACCCCAACACTCCGTTACTGATTTAGATTGTCGCGCTTTACCAATAACGCTCAGAAAGCATGGTTTAATTATATCTGGCTGAACACGTCGGTCCTTCTTATGTGGCACCTTCAACCACTTGGAAGTCTTATAGTTATCAAGATAATCAAGATTACAATTTGGATCAGGTTCGTTCTCTGTTCCACTCTCTTCAGATTCAAAATCACTTTCGCTATCTTTGGCTTGCTCTTCTTCAACCTCTTCATCTTCATCCTCTTCTTCATTTTCATTTCAAAGTCAATTTTCTCTGCTTCATTATCAAATACTTTGGTATTTTTTTTCTATGGACGTGTCTAGTAACTTTTGACTTGGGCCCGTCAAGATTCGGCCCTTTACGCCTATTTAAAATCCACAAACACCCATGCCCCTGCAGAGACTCGAACCCAGGACCTTTGAGTAGTTGGCTTAACGCCTTAGAACGTACGTATATCAGTCAGGCATTATCAAATACTATACTTGAAATGCCTCCTAAATCTATTGGATTCCGTAAATTATATATGCGATTCTCTGCATATTGATGGACAAAATTAGACAAAAATTATATTTGGCTGCTACAGTAACACAATAGGTCGCAGAGAATCAATCAGATAAAAACGGTATACAACTCAACGCGACCTAACAATGAAACAACTTGTTGCAAGTCTTTCAAAGTGCTACACAGGAAGGTACTGTTAGAAGAAAAAGTAAATAACCGAAAGTTCCGAAATAGCGGCAAAATAAAGCGTGACTGTATCAATCAACGGAAGGTTAACATAAAAATCAGAACGAAACAATCTGAGATTAGATCACCGGTATTGAAGGGCTACCAGTCCCCCATAATAAGACATGCTAAATCGATCATAGAAATTTATGATATTTTTCATGGTTCAACGCAGCTAACATTTTTGGATAAATATTACTTAAATGTGTGCAACAACCTATAACGGTACTTATACTATGTCCTATTATGTATTATCTACTCATGGTAGGGGTATCACGCTTACCCAAGGCGCTCAACGTAGCTGGCTTGGACAAGGATGATAATTATAATACAGTGTTATTAATAAAATTTGCGATCTGTTTGGCTGTATATGCTTTTGTGTTCAACTGCTTCCACATCCTTGTTGATGGTATTCCTCACTGGCTGCCTTAAAGCGGCACTTTACCAGAGTTAAAACACTGCATTTGGCTAAATAACAGTTAACACTATGTTAAACCGAAACATCTCAGCAGTATTTAAACAATCAACGCTTTATAACGTAAAAACCTCACTGTTCTCTTTTAATCACAAGCTATTTTTTTACCGATTTATCTAGACAAGGCCCTAATCATACCCTCTATTTCGGGAAGGGATTTTAAGGGAGTATGGATAATAGGAAAAGTAGATGAGTTAAGAGTAGTTACTATATTTTATAATCATTTATTTATTTAAATCCATAAACTAGGCCATTATGAGCTTTGCTCATAATCATATAAGTAGGTTAAATCAAGTGAAAGTGGGATGAGCAATGATGGTGAAGTACAGTGCAGATCACAACACTAGAGACATGTAAGACAAATGATTGATTATCTTCTGGCCAGGGGCGACCCTGGGCGTAATGAAAAACTTATGAAGCCCTGTTAGTAAGATGAATATGGTACGATAGTGAGAGTGAACCAATATGAAAGGTTGGATGATGCGTGTTAGACTGCTGTTTCCAGGGAACTAATGTGGAAATGTACGTAAGGGCCAGAATAGGTAGCATGGAAATTGAGATGGAAGCTTGTTCGAGCTGCATATTGGTTTTGAGAGATGACGTGTGGTCGTTGTAAGGGATATAGGTTCGGAAGAGTGATCGTAAAAAAGGTAAGAAGTTGTTCGAGGATAATGTGTTGGGTTGGTGAAACTGGAGGTGAATTGGGTTGTTGCTCTGTTGGTCGGATTGGTATTATGAATTCAGTTTTAATGGATTCTCCTGTCGGTATGCCTTTACATTTGTAAACTGAACGTTGAGTGTTGTTCTAAACAGGTATTGTATTTTGGTGGTCTTCGTAAATTTGAACAGTCTCTAGTCTGATGTGGCCACGTACAATATCCGAATTTGCTTTCATTTGAGCAGTTGATGGTGTGATGAGCATTGTAGAGTTGGCAGTGTTCACAGCGAAGTGACAGCGGTGGTAGTGATCTCGACGATTCGACTCTATATCGTCTCCTGTAAATATATGCGCCATTGGATAGAAGATCATTGATAGTCTGCTGATGATGCGTGAGAACTCGAACCATGTAGCTAGGTGTGCCCAAAGGTGTTTTAATACGGATGCATTTGACGATGGTGTGGCCTTCCAGTTTCAGTTCTTCTTCAGCTTCTTGATCAGTAATATCCAGGTCTACCCCTCTGATGACAACTGACAGTGTTGGTAATTTCCGTGGTGATGGTGGTTGTCTCAATGGCTTACTGTCGAGTCGAGTCATGGTAGCTGCTTTTCCAAAAATCTCGAAATTGTATTTGTTCCTGATAGTAGTGGCGAAGTTGGAATCCTGAGTTTGAATAATAGTTCCGTTTCGAGTAGGAATGATTCTGGTGATTTTGTCTCGAGAGGTGTATTTGAGGCACTGGTTAAGAAGTTATTTCGGATTGTTATATTTAGGGTCGAAATTCGATAACAGGAAGGAATATGTCTTGGTAGCTGTTGATGAGAATTTTTCATTGTTGCCTATGTCCATAGAACGGTCCAGGTTTGAATTGGAATCACTGATGGTATGAATCCGTTTGCTAGGTGGTGATTGTTGCTGCGAATGTCTGCCTGTTGATGGTGAATGTGAACGAGTAGATGATCGAGCTGTCTCTAAGTAGTTTCTCTGCTTCGAAATGGTGCCTGTTGGTGAACACGTCGGTGGCTCGTTGTATGGAGGTGGTCCATGGACCAGAGGAGGTAGATGTGGATAACGTCCAGATCGTTTCTTCTCGTTCATGATATGATGCAAACTTGATGATAGTTAAAATAAACAGAGATGAAACCTAATGAATGGTCTTGTCAGTGATGATCAGCCAATGAACTAACAGTCTGTGTAATCACTACTGAGTCTAACTCGTACCTTCCAAAGCTGAGGAATGCCGTCAATCCTAGTGTGGTTGTATGCTTACGAATCTCGCCTGTGCGTCTGTTACACAGGGTCCTCGCAAGTAAGTTAACAAATCCACAGCTAGGCTAGTTGAAGTTAACAAAATTGGCTCTACTATGGATGCGTATGAACCGAACTACCAGGTGAGTAATCTGACATTAGTCTTCGCCTACAGCTATTATGTCTCAACAAAATCTTACAATTTAGTATGTCGAATCTAATTATATTCTTTATTACCGCCACTAATAAAGAACGATTCCCTTTGGAAGGACACTAAAATGAAATTTGTGTGATTTACAAATACAAATACGAACAAGAGATTAAATTTTAACATATAATTATGAAAACATGAACAATTAATGAAACGCGCTATATGCCTGACATCTAGTGATCAGAAATAAAAAAATATGGTCATTTTTCAGTTCTACCCGTTTTTTTGTGTGCATATGTAGGTGTGGAGAACGGAGAACGTATCTCACCTAGGTCTGTATATAATCGTCACTGCAATCGATGCCCTCTTTCTATCTTTCTGATACCATTGGAATCCCACGCAGATAAAAGTACTGAAGTTCCGAGTCGAGGAACTGTTGTTCGGTAGTTTCACAACCTCCACGTCATTAAAGGTTTACCGAGAGAAGGAGTTCTGTAAAGCGCGAAACAGGTGGTAAATTGTAGGGGCGAAGTCAGGAGAATAGAACGTGTGGGGTTAAACCTCCAAATCAAAGTCCATCGATTTTTATGGATAATTGACTTTCTTGGCGATTGACGAGGCATGGCTAATTTGATTCCATTGTTACGCGCAACTGTTCAAATGTTCACATTAGAAGGTGGTAGTAACTAGGTTCCAGGTGCTTCTAGTGAATCTTACCGTTGGCGTCCAATCACAAACAGACATTTTGGGATGAAGTTCTGGTTTGAACGTCGAGGGAGGCAGGGCAGAAACGCGACGTACAATTCTTCGTATACTTACGTTCCAGTACAGAATATACTTCTCTTTGCCCGTTGCGCGTAAATGAAAAGGTCATTATTGTAATGGGAAAGGAAGGTCACATAGGTCGCAACGCGTTTTTATTTCTTTGAGTTGCCTTCAGCTCGTTTTGATCCCAACGATAGAATTATGTGATGAAACTGACCTATTCGATACGTCTTTCAACTCTTGTCCTGTGTACCTGTAACATTTCCGCTAATTCCTCTACGGTTAGATTCAGGCTGTTTTGTATAACTTGGTCGAGATCCTCCTCGGTAAACATTGATGAACATTCAGGCAGTTGTTCATCTTTTGTTTCCGTCCCTGAATTTTCGAACCACCCTCGGCATATGATATTGTCAACTGCATCTTTACCAAAAACTTGTCGAATACTTCGGCAGACTGCGATCATTTTACTACCTCTATCGAACTGAAAAAGTAAACAGTGCCTCATGTGCTTCCTATCTGTCTCCGTTTCACCGCCATGAAACTCTTTTCCTAACTCCTTGTTCACTGTCACTGTCTGTGCCTTTGGCTTGTCTATGGTTCCTCCGATTACGTGGCTACCGATTCACGTACTGACAGCACTATATGTGAGGAAAGTACTCCTCTAAGTTGTGACATGTCAAAGCAAGAAGAAGGTTTACACTTACCCAATAAGACATTTCTAAGTAAAAACAAATTTGGTAGGGTTTTTGTTTACACGATTACTTCCACGTACACACACACACACACAATACAATTCGGTTGTGTTTGTAAATTTAAAGCAAAAGTATTTAGTAAAAAATATAATCACCAAAACAATAGTTTAATATTGCAGCAAAAATAATTACATTTGTGTGCAACGCTAAGATTCTTTCCAAAATTGTGTGATACGCATATGAAGAAATATGAAAATTTAAAATAACTAACAGTCAACCACTGTTTTATTTTTTACAATAAAAATACGGACATTTGCAACCTACGATACAGACACGGACAAAGCCGTTACAATACTGACAGTCCGTTCAAATACGGACATATGGTAACCCTATTATTAACAGTGGCATACTAAAGAGAGGGTCCGAGTCGAACCCCAGATTAGTTTTTTGTTAATAATTTCTGTACTTTCAGAGTTATGACTCGATTTTTTTTACTTTTATAATACGTCTTTCCCGGACATGGCGCAATAAAAATGTGTTGCCCTGTCAACAAATAAGAGTATATTTTTTTTCCAACTTACCCATCAATTTCGTACCACAAATTTTCGCTTTGCCGTAAACTTTAAGTTCATTATTTTTTGTTGTTTTTTTATTCAGGTTTCCACTAGATGGCAGACGGACTGCGTCTGGTACGCTTTATTGTACAGCAACTAATGATATTTTAATCATAATCCAATATTCATTCATTTTTTTCTTTCTACACGTTTTCCTTCGCTCACCTATAACTATTATTTTACGTTAAGCACACACTATTTCTAGTTCTTTTCATTTTCCGATCAGGACTTATAAGGCAAGGGCACCAAAATTATTTATTGTGATTATTGCCAGTAATCTGGCGCTGCATGTGCTTGTGCTACAGTCGTCACTGTTATTTTGCTTTACATTTGCGCAGCTTTTCATCTTAGAAATGCATTTGCCCCAAACTCACAGCTATAACATACATTATTGTGATTACAAATTATAGGCTATAGTGTTTGTAGCTTGTTGCGCTTTGAAATTCATATATATATATATATATATATATATATATATATATATTTACTTTTCTTTATTTTAAAACTACTAACAATATTAATAGTTTTGAGGTCCGGGATGGCCTCCCCGCCCTTACCTTATTTTTTTTTCAGGTTCAAATTCAGAACATGTATGCGATTGATAATATTTTTTGTTGGTTCAGGAACAAATTGAAACTTTTTCTTAGCATTCATCTTAATATAGTGTCAAAACAGAGCATATTTCTATGAGAGGGCAAGTGCTCCCGGCCTCTAATTTGGTGTTTCTCGGTACAAATTGTGTTTGTACGCGACTCTTAATACTTTTAGGTTGGTTGGGAAAAAAATGAAGCTTTTTCTGAGAATAATTCTTGATATGATAGAAAAAAAGAGATTAGTTTTGAAGGGGTACGCGCCCCCGAAACCTTGGTGTTTTTCGTTTCAAATTAGGAATTGGTAAGCGACTCTTAATATTTCTAGGTTGGCTCGGGAAACAATTACAATGCAAAAATATAGCACATTCCTTTGAGAGAGCATGCACCACTCTCTGGATTCGCCACTGAAAGGGAATTTAAAATACGAATTTGGACCATTTTTTGTCCTTCTACGATATTCAGTTACACATATCCCATCAGATGATGTATTCGTAGGGCTAATTACAACAATCGCCGTGAGGTCCGTACCGGACCCACTCTTTCTTTGGAATTTATTGGTGTAAATTTAGCATTAGTTTGCGAATGTTAGTGCGTAAAAGCGGATTTTGTTTTCATGATTAGGGTCAACCACATTTTCCGATCAGTTCAATGAAATAGTATTTTATATAAAAGACTGTCATTTAATTGTTGATTTATGCACCAGCAACTGTTGAATTTCATTCTGTATTTGATGTCAATTTATTCCAGAATTTATAAAGAACAGTCCATTAATTTCGGTTCCATTTTACAATCCTTCACATTAAGTAAAAAAAATCCCTTTCGGTAGGCCTACAGGCTGAGGTAGATCGAAGTTTTTTCTATTTTCAAAAATTCAAATCTCTCCTTATATGAGAGCTATCGAGAAACTATTTATTGATTTGTAGATTATTCATCAAGAGCTGTTCAACGATACCCCACAAGACGTGTATATATATACTCCCTTTGTTTCGCTGGGAGCGCTGCCCCCAACTTCACTGTTTTTGAGAATGTGCCTCCTTTATCTTAACCAAAATCTTCCTGCAGCACTAAACCAAAATGATGTCCATCTGCACTGCGCCCCCAAAGGGGAGATTTACTTCATTTATTGCAACCTACTCTTGGTCATACACCTTTAAAAAAAATCGTTACTCTACCTTCAATGATTTGGAAATTGGATTTTTGGGGCGGCCATTTTGGATCCAAAATGACGACTTTTTGAAAGTTTTCTTATATTGTCGTGACCTACTTGTGATGGTATATATTCAAGTAAAATTTCATTTATCCAGCTCAAATGGTGTGCAAAATGGGATTTTGGACGGTCATTTCGTATCCAAGATGGCGACTTTTTCTAAATGTTGTAATATTTCCCTAAACTACTTGTCACAATGCACCTTTATGCCAAATTTCGTATCTCTAGCTGAAACGGTGTGGAAAATGGATTTTCAGGTCCGCCATTTTGTATCCAAGATGGCGTCTTTGGATACATCATGTAATAGCTTAGTAGCATACAAGTGATAATGTACAGTGTTACCAAATTTGATATTTCTAGCTGCAGCCGTGTAAGCTGTGTATTCTATACAATGGGTTCGGCGGCCATTTTGGATCCAAGATTCAGAGTTTTTCAACATTTCGTGATATTTTCTTGAACTACTAGCGACAATACACCTTTATGCCAAATTTCGTATCTCTAGCTCAAACTATTTGGAAAATAGATTTCTTGCTTCCGCCATTTTGGATCCAAGATGGCGTCTTTGAACTCATTAGGTAACATTTTCGTAATCAAACAGTGATGTTGAACCTTTATGCCAAATTTGATTTCAATAGCCCCAGCGATTTAGGCTGTGTATTCTATACAACAATGGGTTCGGCGGCAATTTGGATTCAAGATGGCGACCGATTTTGCTCATTAATGAACCTAACCGAGCTATTAAGCCTAGAAACAACATATAAAAATTTGGTTCAAATATCTTCAAAATTGTGGCCGCTAGTGTGTTAATATATATATACTTTGATATCGTACCGATCTCAATAGGTAAATTTTCTTCGAAATCTACCTAATAAGTTTAATTTTATAACGACCTGACTTATAGAGTAGAAAGAGTAAAGTATAGTATTCATTAAATGATTAAAATATCCTTTTTTATCCTTTTCCCACATCTAGTTGTGTCTGTTCTATTTTTGTTTTTTGGGGTTCGCTTTGTGAAACGACACACTCTTTAGTACATACAATTGTTGTTATTATATTATCTTGCGGGTTTACATCAAACTGTCTATTTTTGTGTTCGTCTAGCTGAAAAAAACACTTTGGAACCTAGCTTTATCTTTGTTGTATCTGATAACTATGCTTTCTGTTATCTTTTTGGACGTGAATTCTACTTTCCCTTGTGAAATATAGAAAAAAGAGAAATGCATTTCATTCAGGCCATAGCTCAGGAGTTGGCCAGATCCCCCACTGGAATGAAATAGTAAAGATGCATTGCAATATTGTCCATAGATGTATTGATGTTGTGTTCTTAATGTTTACCTTTGTTCAGTTAACTATGGCTATATATTTTTAAAACAGACATTCAAATTATAACTGAAGTATCTATGCGAAACAAGTAGTAAGTTAAAAATGTATTACTCAATTAATATTGCTCAAGATTCATTTCGAGAAGTAAGTTGCTTTGAAATGATTCTGTTCTACTGTAATTAAATGCCGTAGTATTAACTCTTATTTGGCTGTTGTAACGGATGTTGATTATATTATTTTTGTAAAGGCGCCTAGTATCAGAGTACGTCTTGTTTAGAAATTTCGCTTTAGGGGCAGAGCTTTAGTACATAGAAGAGTAGATCATTATTTTATATATGAAAAAAAAAAACATAATGCTAAATCTCGTCAAGCAGTGAAGTAATGTATCATGCTAGCTTTTACATGTACAAGCGGATATTGTTCCTACAATTCTGCAACATACGTCTGATTCTCTTTTACATGTACTAAGGGACAGAGTGTGTGCATGCCTTGAATAAATAATGGCACTTAATAATAGATGTTTTAATATATTAAATTGTCATTGGAGTAGAAAATTGGAAAATAAAATTTTCAGAAATTATAAAGTGAAATTTCAGATAATGTTAAATAAATATTATCTTATTCCTAGTTCCAAATAGTTAATACATGCTCTTTTCATACAGAATTATGCAAGTGTTAGCGCCAATTCTGTACATGTGTTACACTTGAATGTGGGAATTTGCTTTTGGTGGAATTCATCTTTACATTTTCCTAGCTACACTAAAATCACGTTTCTTTGTTGGTTGTAAAATTTGTAACATTCAATTTAAATATTTTTATTTTAGAACCATTTTCCTTTACAACAACCGCAACGTTAAATAGCAACATTAAATATTCTTACTGCCTGCGCCGAACTAAAATGAAATCTCATTGTATTTTACATCCTAACGTAGCCTCCTTTTGTTCCCCTAGATCCGGCACTGCCTGATCTAACAACTGAACTGGTAGGTAGAATAGAGTTACTATTTGTCAAGAATTCTATCATCTGTTGGGTTAGTGCTAACCAAATGGCCGCTTTGACGCCTGGTGGGAAACGCACCTAAGGAATACAACACAGGGATCGACAGGCCACGCCTCTAACGTCACAAACTCTGTATATGTCCGGCTCACAGGCGGGGGGTACCCAGACATTCAGGGGGCCGTGTGTTGTTGAACAGGGTCGTATAAAACTTCAGCATTGAGAACTCACACTGCGAGCGATTTCTCTTTATGAATTCAAAGTGCGTCATTGTGCAGAGCAAGTCGCAAAATATATTAACAGAGGATTTGGGACAGGAAAGGCGAGTGAACGCACCATTCGTCGTTGGTTTGTCAAATTTCGTGCCGGTTACACATCATTGCGAAATAAGCCCCGTGGGCACTGACCAACATCATGTTCTGATGAGCTGTTGAGAACACCGTGGAACCGGACCCTCGGAAAAGTGTTCGTGTAATTGCAGACCAGTTAGGCGTACTCCATACTACTGTCGATAGACAGCTACGTGAGATCGGTAAGATTATAAACTTGGACTCATGCGTGTCACATGTGTTTTCACAGGCCAACAAAAATCGCCGTCTAAAATGTACAATTTTTCTGAGTGTATGGAATAAGCAGGAAAGTTTCCTGCATCGGATTGTCACTTCAGATGAAAAATGTATTTACTCTGACAATCGTAAACGGTCAGATCAATCGTTTGATCGTAATCAAAGTCCAGAATGGTGTCCTAAACCACCTCCACAACTGCGGAAGGTGTTGTTGCTGGTATGGTGGTCTATGGTGGGAATGATGCATCATGTCTTTGTCAGACGACTGCAGATCGATACAGTGCTTAACTCCATGTATTGCCCCGCAACCGTGTTTGCAAGCATCCAGAAATGATAAACAGGGGTCGTGTCCTCATGTAGCATGGAATATGTGCTCACACGTCGCGCAAAGAACGGTGCAGGCCTTTCATGAGATGGATTTAAAAAAACTTCCTCATCAGGTTTCACCCGAAGAAAAAATACTATTTCCGAGGACCGCAGGTGTGGTACCATTGACAAAAGACGTAATCAATTAAGTTTAATTTCAGAGAATATTGTACCAAGAAAAGTGTCCCATGTTTGAGATAACATGTTAATCTAATTCGTATTTTAACACTTTCCTAACCTACATATGTCTATCATGTTATCATGGCAAACATTCTAGCGTATTTATAATAACATAGGGTAGTTCAAAGTGGTTGGGAGTCATTCCATTTATAGTTCATAGACTGGGAACGTCTATTTTCATATAATTATTTAGTAAATATATTAGTGACATATTTTTAAGAACAGTTATATTTCTATACCATTTTTTTTGCTAGTAACAAATGCACCGAAATGTTTTGTAATATTAATAGCGCTGTTTCCAAATGGTGATTGATTATCTTTCCAATTGCCAACCCTTTAGCAACGCACCGCAGAAAAGTCGGTCAACAGACAGCAGCGCTGTTATTTATTTCTTTATTTCTTGAAAAACATATTTTGTTCCGTTCTTTTTAATGCGAATTTGAACGTTACAATGCTCTGTCTGGTTCTTCATTTCTATCTCCTGCATTCATGACTTTCATCTACCAATCATCTACTTATTCTCTTTTGTAATACTAGGAGAAAAAATACATCTTCTAGAAAATGGAATAAAGGCTTTCCTATTGGCTGTGATGGATATACGTATCTAACATAGTTTTGGGATTTCTGTGGATTTGGTAAAGTCCTAGAATGTTAAACCCCATTATGCTCCAAGAATTAAAAATGTTACTATTTTTATATTTGAGTTGTTGAATTGAACAATAGATGGCACTGCTATAAATAGTATAGAAAAATGGCTTCTGCAGAGTAAAGAACACTAATACCTCATATATACTGTTGTTTAAGAATATGCGATATTATATGTTTCACACGATTATATTGTAAAATTAAATTATAATGTATTTATGTTATGATTAAGTCATTAAGCAATTGTTTAACATTGGATCAATTGACTACCGAGAAACTGCCGAATGCTGAGCTATCCGTTTTTCCAACATATATAAACAATGGAGTTAACATTTATTTTATAAATAAGGAAGACAATAACTCATTTCTGAAACCCTTCAAAAATAGATATTTCAGCCGGGAACCCACCATTGTTGAATTTGATGCAACTCGTAAACCACCTGAAAAAGTGGAGACATCACCATTTTTACTTGTGTTATTAAAATAATTCACACAACTCTAGAAGCTAGTGAACTCAAAAAACAACTGTTAAAAACTAAGCCTCCCATCACTGGTGCTTCTCGTATTAGAAACAATAATGGACCGCTTCCCATGATCCGACACTTCACTAAAGATCCGAAATTAGTTAGTACACAAATAACAAACGGAATTACTATTGGACGCTCCAAATATAAGGTAGAAGAATCGCGTACCAAAGCTCGTCCTTTTCCCTGCCGAAGATGTATGCAATATCACGAAGATCAGCAATGTTCAAACCAACCGAACTGCTATAAATGCGGAAAATCATATCTAAGCACCGAATATCAACTGTTTTATAGCTTTCCCTAAATAACCAGATACAACACTTTCAAAATGCCATCAATCAGGATTCAGAAGAACTTTTTCAATGCCATTTTAACATTATAAGATCAATAGATGGCCATCCTCGTGGGACAGGAAACATTCAACAGATATAAGATAAACAACAATGCATAAACACCTTGATGAAGCATTTCACAGAACAATAACATAATATTTCCAACTTATTTCCAATTTATTCCAATGTGCACTTCTCAATTGTCAAGATTATATTTTAAATTAACAAAATTGAAATATCAGATTTTATCAGTCAAAATTTTCCACGGACGTTTCGAGCAATCAAAGCAAGTACATTAAGCAAATATATACAAAAATCACTAATTCGTTTAACATAGATGAGCATGTTGCAGAAGCTGGATTAGCATTAATCATATCCCCATCCTTTCTTCATTCTACCCACTTTCCACTGCTACCAATTATCAAATGTCTTTTTAACTTTACAAAAAGTCAAATAAGTTAAAACTTTTTTTAAGTTAAACAAACAAAAAATCACAACGTTACAGAATTTTTCTATTAAGTTTATAAATCATAAGGAAATCCTGTGCAAACATTCAGTCGCGTATATAATTACATATCTTATGCATTTTAAATACACTTTTAAGAAAATGCACACATCCACTTCATACGGTTTTGGACTCATAAAACAGAAAATAAAACTACTAGTGTTTCCTGTTTGGGTGCTGGTAAGGCGTGTGGACCCTGGTGCAGGTCCGATTCTCGAAAACTCCTAAATAAGAAACTTCTCACACAAAAACGTTTTAGTTCCAAGGACTAAAATAGCTCTGAAGAGCTAGAAGTCCCGCCTGGGTGGCCATTTGGGCCCCGGCTATTTTTACTTTCCTGCTTTACTTCCTGCTACAAATACATATCGTAACTTTGTATGGCTACTGTACTCACGAGGACCTTGTGTTGAACACGCACAAGCGAGAACAGTACAAATACCTGCCATTTAGGATTGATGACAATTTTCATTGTCGGAGGGTGGAGTTAGTTTTAAGATGGTAGTCATTGATCAGAGACTGATCATCTTATGATCATTAAGTTGCCCGTCATCTTAATAATTCTGGCGGCTATGGACCTATTGATAGACAGCATGACAGACCATCAGGATATCATACATGACTACCTCAGACAGCAGTTGGACCACAGCAATTCACTGACATCGCCAAAGACACAAGCAAGAGAAATCAAGAAACATTTTTTAGCTTCACGTTCTCGCTCACGTTCACCGATCACGACCAACTTCTCCACCTCTCAATAAGACTTAATTAGCGACTCGGGCTCAGAACATGAACAGCACATGGGTATTAACGATGGACAACAATTTCCGGATCTAACATCATCTTCAGCCAATAAAACGCATTCGTATTTGCCAACTAACTTCTATCCAAAATTTCAAAATCTGAAACAACATCTGCAACAGGTCATGAAATACGTCTTAAGACACATCATAACTAGACTCATACCTACAAGAAATGACATCATTATTCACAGTACAAATTTGTGTTTTCTAGTTTCAGCCATTTAGGCTGTTTTTTTTTTCGTTTGGCGGCCATTATGAATACAAAAGGGCGACTTTTCAAAATTATGGAGTTTGCCCTTAAATTATTTATCATATTCCACCTTCATGCCAAATTTCATGTTTCTAACTTATCCCGAACACCCTAAACCATATGATGAGTTAGTGAGTGAGTATGAATCAGTAAGAGTAAAATACACAATTTCAGAGGTTCACAACTCGAATATACTTCAAGCTACGAATATGAAATTTTGCAGACCTTCACATATTTTCCATATGTTTTGGACGTTGAAAGCTAATTTTTCAATCTTTAACATCGTTTTTCTTACGGGGTCTTGAAATCGCCGATTTCGCAATAAACTCTTGGTCCTCTATAACATGCTTCTGGCAGTGCTGACATTTTGTGAAGCATAGAACTTGGCTGCATGCACTGCCCTGGATGTTCATAACATGTTTATAAAACTTAACAAGTCTGACTAAATGTGAAGAAGAACTAGACGAAAACAGAACTTAATTCCACTTCTGAGAGAGTAAAACAATTCGCATGTAAATGAATGGCAAAACTGGCAGGGGTAATCTACACCGTTGAGGATACGTATCTCTGGCTGCTCATGTCAATTTACGTCAAGAATGAGAACTTACCTCCCTCCCACCACATACAAACACAAACTTCCTTTATTTCTTTATCGAACTTCAAATATATCACCACGCTGACAGCATCTAACAAGTTCAAAGTAACACTAAAAAATAAAAGATATGGACGTTCCCAAACTCATATTTTTAACAAGATGCACATTGGGTCCCAACAAAACAATCCAACCATCAAAACGTTGAAAAGCAATGTTTAGTTAGGGTTCAAAGATCCGGGTAACTTTCTACAATTAAGTTATTAATACCTCTTCTTCCCCTTAACATCAAAATAAAAACCTGATCTGGCCCGGGAACCGATCACCGGGCCTCTCCAGACGAAGCAGAACTGTATATTATCAGACGATATTCCCCTTCAATTGTCGTCGGCGAAATCTCAAGCAGCTATCCTTTTGGTACACAACTCACTTCTTACGTAGGCTAAATTATATCCTGCAACGAGTCGAGTGAAACAGTAATTACAATTGGTTTTCGCACAGCTCTCTCTCCTGTGCTTTTGCATTAACACAGATTCAAAACAGGAATATTTTTGTACTTCACGTTGAATGTTTCTAAAATATATATTTACAATTTAGAAAATTAAAACTAATTCTCAACTACAGTATTTACTTATTATCAGATACAATCTTTAATAAGGAACCAAGGATCCAAAAACCGAGCCTTTTGCTGAGTAACAACAAGAAACTTAAGAGAAACCTTTCTTGATTTAAGTTACAAGTAACCCAGTGATTCTACCAGATCCATTATTGGGAAGTCACTACAACCTAAATTGTCGAGCGTATAAATTTATTAACCTTCAAAAATTGATTGAAACCCTGCAAAACCAAACCTTAGTTTAGATTTTACTCACCACAAACCGAAAATTTTGACAGAATCCCTGTACTGTAATCCATTTACAACTTGTAATACAATTCACAACAAACAATATAGCTAAAATCTCTACATTTTAATAGATGTTTACACACGTCAATTTAGCATTTAAATGATTTGGACATCAAAAACGATTTTCTTGTCACTTTTTTTTTATGAAACTAGTACAAATTACTCAAATTTTACAAATTCGGTATCCATTCTTCCTTTCCAACTAACATATGCTGTATATTTAAACGTAAACATTCTTGATTATATTTCCAACCCACTACATTCCATGATATATTTACTTTAGATAGTCTCCACCAAATTACCTCCAGGAATAATTCGATGAAATAATGGTTAATACAAAATTTACTAAGAAAAGGAAGGGATTCAAAACTTTTTAACAGTTTGCGAGTAAATAGAAGCGCTTAACAAAGATTCTAGGTTTTGTTTTCATTACCTCAAGACCTAGATATGGTATTAAAAAAGGCGCAAGAAAGGAAATGCAGTATTGGGGCGTAGCAGGTTTGAATTAGCCTACTATGTGCACATTAAGTATGTTCATAAATTACAGATGTAGTGACCACAGCTAAAATCAGGTCACTATTGGTGACCGGGTCTGACCTGATCCGAAATTGCCCCGGTGAATCGATTGGCCCGTTTACACGTAATAACTTGAGACCTGGTCTAGAATCAAATGCCCAGACTGACTGTGGCCCGGCTGGCTACCAGATGATCGAAGATTGGCCCGGTGACTTGGTCTTGTTCCTGTCGTTTGAATCAAACAATATTGTACTTGTGAGATCCCTTGGAAATATGCTTATATACGGGAACTTTATTTTTGAGAGTTCCTTTCTGAGGCCGGCTATTCGCACACCTCCGGTTATATTTTTGTTCTTTGTGGGGATATAAGATTATATCAACATATTATTATTGTTGTTATGGACTTTTCGGCGACGTACTCTTGGTGTTCTAGAGTCATCTCTGGATCCGGTTACCCCTGAAAGAAACACTGTTCAAAAGCTACAATATATATTAACCCTCAATCACGCGAGCACCTCTTTCGTTACACAAATGCACGCGCGGGGTAATTTTCACTCGAAATTCTTCTTATTTATTTATTTTTTTGCAATTCTTTGGAAAATATTATATATTAGCCATTTTCTGTTCTTTTTTTATTTTATTTCTTCACTTGATTTCAAACCATTTGCAATATTTATTTTCATTATTTATATTTTATTTGATACCATTATTATACTGATTTCATAACAACATTATGCAATAGCAAAAGCAGCCCATAATCTGCTTTTTCGTTCTCTCCTACAAATTGGTCCTGATTTCCATTTCGATATGAATTTGTATGATTTAGTTTACAATTCCTTTATTGTTTCAAAACTAAATGTTTGTTTCCACGCAACTGCATCATTAGCCCATACTAATGTCAGATGCCGGCCGGGTGGCCAAGCGGTCTGCGACGGTAGGCCATCGGCTCGAAGGTCCTGTGTTCGAGTCCCAGCAGAGGCATGGGTGTGGATTTTAACAGCTAGAGGCGAATCGTGGTGGGTCGAAGTCCAAATTTACTAGACTGGCCCATATAAAAATAAAATTTACCAAAGTTTTCAGTAATGTAAGATAGCATTATCTCTCACAATAATATATTTACGGCAAAACTGATTTCAGAAACGTGTTTCCAGTCAAATTCTAGCCCAGAATTATATATCTATATTACACGACCGCTTTCCCATTTAAGAAAACCAATCGAGATTCAACATGGCTGACTTCAAGATGGCAGCCGTTAAGAACATATCGAACAGGTAGCACCTTCCACCCAGTTCCCAATACTATGTACTTGCTTTCCATTTCCTTCAACATTTTACAAATATAAAGGGATTTTCACACTTTTTTTCACTCTTCAGAAACAAAAATCTGACTATTATATGATCCATATATCCCAAAGTAAGTTCTCTCGAGTTGCCAAAATTTGCATGTGCACATACTTTGACATTCTAACCATGATGGAAGAAAGGAACTTAGAAGTTTTTTTTCTATCCCATCAATATGTTTGCAAGTAAGTTGCCTAAAGAAAAATGGTCTTATTTGATGCAAAGCATTTAGATAGTGAGCATATATGCCGATTTTCAGGGAAAGACGCTGTTATAGTGGTTTATTCTGTGAAGAAAGAAATATTCATATTTTCGTAATAAGGATTAAAAACTAGCATTGTTTAACGTCTATGAACAATGAATGTGAGAAACGTTCAAATTTAAAAAAAAGAGATATGTTGATTGCTGTGTGTAATGAAGAAAAAAACAAACTAATAATAAGTTTAGTGTAATGGCTTTTAGAGTTCTAACGTCAGTATTAGTGATTTTTGAATGGTGGTAATTTTACCAGATAGGTGTGCCAAGGAACGTAAAACTACTAATTTATGCAGTAATATAGAAGTTGGACTTAAGGTAATATGTAATTTATGTAGTTGGCGTATTAAGTGATCGTAAAAGAATGGATGCTCATGGTAACCCATTATTGATGGCGCTTGTTTTGAAAGTAAATACTGAAGTTACTGTTTCCTATGCATGAAAAGCTGGATGGTAATTTGAAAAACACAAATTACGTGTAGTGCATTAACTTTGATGGGTAATATCTACTATGACTGGAAATTGAGGTGCATAATGATTAATATAGTGAGTGTTTGTTCTTTCATTGATTTAGCAAGCACTTACCAAGGCTATCAAAACTAATTGTACTTTGATTTTCTCAATGCATGTGTGACTTATTGCTAGAAAGGAATCTAATAGAATAAATACTAATCTAAGGATGAGAATAAAGCATTCTAGAATGTTCTACAGAAGCATTGTGTTGGTCACTTCGTAAGTTCTAACTAACTATGTTACGACTATTAATCGGTAGTAATATTGGCTACAAAACAAGTTGGCGACGAGGAGAAAGAACCCTGAAAGAACTTTCTTCTTCCCGGAAATCCAAAAGGTGATCCTGAAGAATGTTTCCCTCATCTAGAAGGTGAACTTTCGAAAGCTGGCCCAATGATGGATAGCTTAGTTGAGACACTGAAAGAGCTTCAGTCTGGGAAAGTTGGTGTACTCAATCCAAGACAACTTTTGATGAGTATTAGATCGCGGAGCCCGCTATTTGCATCTTTTGAGCAGCATTGATTCACAAGAATTACTAAGACATCTCTTGGAGAATGTTCGTAATGAAGACTTACGGCGTTATCAGCGAATTATTCTTAAATCTGTAGACTTATGAGGAGGAAATTTAACGTCAAATGGAGTGTTAAAGCTGTTTTCACCGAGGTATCAGTGTGAACCTGGGGAATATTCCGTTCTGTCGTGCTTGAATCAGTTTACGTCGATTGAACTACTGACTGGAAATAATCGTGTTGGTTGTGAGAACTGTACCAAACAACTGTAGATTAAAGGTAATGTGGTTATGACGGAAGTGGATACGGGCAGTTGTTTAAATTTAATGACGCTTCAAGTTCTTAAATCATTAAGTCAACAGATGACCTTAATATCACACCAATTACAATTACAAGTGGAAAATGGTCAGCTCACAAATACATTGGGTTACACGGACTTACCATGTAAAATTGATAATCAGGAGGTATGTTTGCAGTTTTATGTTGTGAATGGTATGCTCAAACATTCTTTGATAGGTAGAACTGGTATTGCACTATTATGGCCACTATGGAGGCAAATATTTACTAGTAAAGGTGTAACAGATATAAAAATTATATCTTCCTCAGAGAGTATTTCAACATATAAAGATATAATATTACGTCAATACCCAGACGTGTTCAAGGAAAGCATTTTTAAACCTGTGAAGGATTATAAAGTTCATATTACAGTATATTCTAATGCAGTTCCAATCTTCCGAAAATTTTACAGAATTCCGTATAGTTTAGAACAAAAAGTTAAAAAGTCTTGATGAATTACAAAAACAAGAAATTCTAGAACAAACAACATTCGGAATGGGCTACGCCAATAGTTGTGGTGCTTAAAAAGCAAGGAGCTGAAATTAGAATCTGCTCAGATTCCAAGTAACTGTAAATAAATGGGTTAAAAATAT
The DNA here is from genome assembly GCA_022664845.1 of Lepisma saccharinum. Classification (NCBI taxonomy): domain Eukaryota; kingdom Metazoa; phylum Arthropoda; class Insecta; order Zygentoma; family Lepismatidae; genus Lepisma; species Lepisma saccharinum. The sequence goes on from JAGDQP010026993.1 coordinate 23,811, forward strand.
GTCGTACCTACTCCCCACGTTAGAAAACATACTTGCTAAGTTACAAGGTGAAAGTGTATTTGTGGTTCTCGATTTGAACCAAGCATATTTACAGCTAGAGTTAGATGAGGAGTCGCAAAAGTTACTAGTTTTAAATATACCGTGGGGATTGTATAAAAATAAACGTATTCCATTTGGATTGAGTTCCTCACCGCTTATTTTCCAGAGATTTATGGATTTATTTTAGTAGATTTACCTTATGCTCAAGCATTTTTGGAAGATGTTGTAATTGGAGGCAAGAACTTGGAGGAGTGTTATAAAAATACCTGTATGTTCCTTGATAGATTCAGAAGTCGTAATGTTAATGTAAAGCTTTCTAAATGCCAGTTTTTTGCAGATACAGTGGAATATTTGGGGCATACAATTTCTGCTAATAGTGTAAAACTATTGGAGAAACACCAAAAGGCAATATTGGAATGTACTGCGCCTCAAAACGTAAACCAACGCAGATCATTCATCGGTATTTTAGTATATTATCATAAACATATTCCCCATTTAACTAGTAATTTATATTTGCTGCATGAGTTGCTAAAAAGGGATGTGAAATGGGAGTGGACTGATCAGTATCAATGTCAATTTGATGAGGTAAAACAACTAATAGTTAGCAGGAATCAGATTCATATATTTAATCCAAAACTGTCAGTATTTCTAGTTACGGACGCTAGCCCATATGGAGTGGGAGTACAATTATGCAACAAAAATGATGAAGGTAAATTGATCACGGTTGCATGTGTTTCAGAGAAAATTAACACAATGTGAGCAAAATTATTCACATTTCGAGAAGGAGGCATTCGCATTAATATATGGTGTACGAAAGTTCCACAATTATCTTTACGGAAGGCATTTCACTGTGTTAACAGATTCTATTCCAGTCATGTTAATATTTGGTGCCGAAAAGGCGATACCATCTTCAGCCCATCCCCGTTTAGTTCGTTGGTCACTTTTTCTGTCAGGACACAGTTATAGTATTATCTATCCGAACAAAAACACCAGAGGTGCAAAAAGTGGAGCCAAGTTCTTTAGCCCTAAAAAGGTGTGAAATGGGAGACGGATGAGCCAAGTTCCTTGGTGACAGCATGTAACAGGAACAAAGGAACTTGGCGCGAGCTGACAACAGCCTTAGGCGGTGGACGTAGTGGGTTTTAGGATCCCCACCACCCTTATAGCTTGAGGATCATGAACCTTGCCACCTCGCGCCAAGTTCCTTTGTTCCTGTTACATGCTGTCACCAAGGAACTTGGCTCATCCGTCTCCCATTTCACACCTTTTTAGGGCTAAAGAACTTGGCTCCACTTTTTGCACCTCTGGTGTTTTTGTTCGGATTTCACAGCTTTTTGTACGTGTATAATATATATACTCGCTCGCTCGGCCTCGTTTAGGTCCTCGCCCCCCTTAGCTGGCTGCGCCCCCAACTTTGAGTTTTTAGGTACTTACGCCCCTTTATCGTAACCACTCTCCAGGACACTGTGCTTCCATGTTGCAGATTTTTTCCCATACCCACCACCCGTGGGAATGAGATATTTATTGAAACATAGGGAAGCTT
>JAGDQP010026994.1:0-25390 GCA_022664845.1 Lepisma saccharinum
ATCCTGGTTGGAAGGCCCGATGGAAAGAGGCCATTGGGAAGACCGAGACGTCGTTGGGAGGACAATATTAGAAGAGATCTTCGAGAAGTAGGTGTTCGTGATGAAAACTGGCTTGATACTGCCCAGGATAGAATCCAATGGCGAACGTTTGTTACTGCGGCGATGAACTTGCGAGTTCCATAAGCCATAGAGTTAGTTAGTTAGTTAGTTAGTTAGTTAGTTAGTTAGTTAGTTAGTTAGTTATATATTTAGAAAATAAGGAATACTACGAATGGTTAGTTCGGGAATTTGTAGGTTCTAAAATTTGTATTATCATCTTCGTGTCGAGGGAAAAAGAAGACATATATTTTTTATTCAGTGGCGAAGTTTATTAATTTATTTACTTAATTAAATGTACAAGATAATTAATGTAGTAATTATTCATTTCCTACTTTGTTATATGATAACCTTACTTTATTCTGTAAGAACGTTAGAGTAAAGAAGAATAGGGATTTATTGATATACTTTATTTCAACAACTTTGCATATCCTTTATTTACATAATTACAATGGTTGTCAAGATGAAAATTAAGTTATTATTTTAATTTTAAGAGGAACATTTTTAAAATGAATGATCTAGTGACACAGATAACTTATGAAATTATAATTCCGTTGGTTTTCGTGCTGGAAATATTCACACAGTAGTGTGGATATGTGTCTGTGAAGCATGCTTGTACGTTTACGATTCATTAGTATATAATTTAGTATATTTTAAGCAAATGAAATAATACAGTTATATATTCTTAATGGTTTGTTGTTACGGTGGATAAGGCAATCAATCCGAGTTACAGTTTGTTAGTAGCACATTTATTTATATCTTTCTCTTGGGATAAAATGAGTGTCAAAGACGGGAGCTGCAGATTAGATCTATAAGGAGTAATCCTAGCCATTGAAACGTTATGGGAAAATAAAGCTTAAGTACTCTTATTACTTTATTTTTAGTGAGTTTTAAGTTGGATAACATTTATCTTATCTAATTACCGGATTTTCCGAATTATTAAAAATAAAAAAATCGCATCAGCTACTGAAAAACGAGTGTTTTTCATTCAACTACTTTTTGTCGTAACTGAGAATTTCTAATAAATAATTTCGTTAATATATTAATGACAGTGCTCTCAATATAATTTACATCTTTTCAATTTTAATAGCACGGATTTATATAAGACTGCTTATTATTAATTTCTATATAACTGTTAGTCTATGATCTTTAGGCAATTTTTGACTCAAGCTAAAACTTAATATGGCACCGTTATTCTTGAAATTAGTTGAGTGATATATGTGTGATAAATTGCATTAATTTGTTAACTATTAGCATTGCTGGTTATATAAGATACCGATTGTAGTCGACGACATTCATTTTGTGATATCACTTGAATCATGTCCTGATAATCATCAAAAAACTTAATCTGGAAAGACTCAAATGTAAAATATTTTTTAATGCACGGGTATTAAGCAAATCTCACCTTATTTGCTAAGTTTTTCTTTTAAATTTAACACTAAAAGTAATCTATTACTAATCTTACTATTACTAATTTAACTATGTGCCTGTATATAATTACCTGCTTAACATACTGCAATAAAACACAAATTATAATAATAATCTTCTAGTGACATCAGAACAAATGAAAGATTGCTGACAAAAAAGGGGTACAGAAGTTTATGTTAATATAAATTGCTAATCGCCTAAGAGATTAAAACATTATCACTTGTAAAACAAAAACAAAGCCAAGCACGCTGGATCTCAGTGTGCCCAAAATGTTTAGTAGTCCTAACGGTTTCTTGTTTAATTTTTAACATTTATCTATACATAACTTTGAGTTCTCCATGTCACTTATAGACTTTATATCTACATTTTCTTCCTCAATAATTGGCAATATGGGAGGATTACTTACATTCATGGCCCTAGGTAATGTAATTTGTAGTATCTTAAATATTAAGTTTGAATACTAGATTGTCGCATATAAACTTCACGCAATATTTTGATAACTTTTCTAGACATTTTGTCTAATGGAATGAACGTTTGTTATAAAATAAACTGACATATATCATTACAAAATGGCAGAAAACTTCGTGTCCTATACACGTTCATTAAATTGTACGTACCGTATTCATGACGAATAATTAGCAAATATTCTTAAGGTATAACAACCTGTCATAACATTCTTAACTCAACGTAAGAGAAAACATGAAAAGAGGAACACACAAATTAAAGCAATCAGGACTTTTCTTTTGACTTAGGCTATTATCTTAAGCTTAGAATTATATGTAAACTAAGGCGGTTCCTTCCATACTAACTTTAGCTAAATATATTATATTTCTTAAGATATTTCACACATATATTCATATATCATCCCCAATTTTCCCGTCTCCCCGACATCATCCCCGTTCCCGTCTCCCACACATCATCCCCCACATGGTATTAGAGCTGTGATTTATACATCATACCCAAGTCGTAATAGTGAGACGTGATGACGCTCGTCACATATAATGATGACTTGAAGATGCCCAGTGAAGACTTGAATCCTGAATATCACGCTTAAAATCAACACTGTGGTAATGTTTATATACACAATAAAATATCAAAAGAGTAAAGCGAAAATGTGTACCGCTTCGCATCTAAACCTGTCTCAATACTTAAAATTCCAAGAGTGGGCCAAACTCATGTAATTAGTCCCTGGCTATGTAGGCTGTAGCTATGACACAACATACACATAAACATTTCATGAAATACAGTATATAAACATGACGATAGAAGTTACTTCATTTGCATGAATGGTATTACATAATAATATGCCTATACAAATGCAAATTGTACTATCTCATGACACTTATGGCATTACATCTATGTATACTGTTATTTACACTGAACAAATTGTAAGTACGATATCGTCAATTCATTTCACGCCCATTTTAAGTTGAGTGGCGGTGTCCATACTTTAAAGTTTACAGTCGATTGTTTTCCAATAACAGACTCTGTAAGAGGGTTCGCTAAGACAACTACCTTTTCGATTTTGGGTTCAGAAATACGGGTCCAAGTAACGATTAAGGATCCTACGTATATACATTACGTTCTCATCACTTTTCGGACTATGTTTACGAAAACAAGGTGACGAATAGTCACTGCATGCCGTGTACGGGTTCAAAGGTTTTTCATTATGAAGACCCATTATAGCATGCTTTCTGCTTTGTAACATGATCTGTTTTTCTTTCCACAACGGTTGATCCTCCATGTCCATAAGGTACGTAAGTCCTAAATGATCTTAAGGCGTAACTCAGGATACACAAAAACCATCTCTGGCCATGCCAAAACCTCCAAAGCTGTTTAGCAACATCATGTGGGACTACCACTCGTCGTAGATCCTCTCAGATTTCCAATTCAAGATAGTTCCTCGGTTTCTCCCCTTCCGCGATCTCCTCTCTAGGTTGTTTAATCTCCGGGTTGTATCTCAAACATAGGTACGTCTGCATCTCTTTCTGATAATTCTGATCAGATAGAATCGCACACAGATCAGATAAAAATAGGAGCGTATCTTTCGCTGGCCTGTTCTTTTACCTCATAGGCAGCTTGCGTCTTCAGGCGTAGGCTTCATAACTCTTTCTTGTGGTTATTTCTTTTCATTAAGGTTTCCTAAATAGACTAGATCACATCCACATGTGTGTCTATTACTTTTATGACCAGGGTTTTCCTAAGAGTGCATTAACAATTCTCTTCGTCCTCGCACATACTAAGATTGGCATCATTGGTCACAACATCGCCACATCCACTGTGCCTGAGACTTATGGCATCCAAGGTTTTGGGTACTGGTTCCTCCTCCATGATAAGTTCTCGCAGTGTCGTCTGCAGCGGCAACTCCATCGTGACCTAAAAGAAACCTATCCCTTCATAAAGGTCAATATGGGCGTGAAAATTATTAACAAAATCTTTCCTAGTGTCTTAAAAGCATATAAAAATGTTCCCACAACTCTCCAAGAGTGTAATTTCCTTGTGTGAAATAGGTATGGTCATGTTTTGGGGCATAAGGTCTACACAATCGTTCTTCTTGGACTTCCTCCTCATTATCCGTTTAAGAATTATATTCTCATCTCGCCACGTTGATAATATCACATTGTTTCAGATATTTCTTCCTTACAATTCCTTCGCATGCGTTTTCTCGAATGTTTACTCCCATTCACACTCTTTATATACACTCTCATCCACATTAGAAAACTAAGTAGTAACGTAACTTCTCGTCTCTCGTTCGACCCTTAAGAACGACATGTCGCCCTTTTTGGTCGACTAATGGAGGGTTTGATGAGATATCAGAGGAAACTCGTGTTATTTTTCTCTGTACATCCTCAGGATCACGTTCTGTTGGTTTACGAGTAACTCGGGTTTCCTTTTGACTATCACTTTCTTTCTTCTCCGTTCTTTCTGATACTTGCATCGTCCAACGACACTTTTTCCTCATCATCTCCTTTGTATTCTGTCTTCATGAGAAACATCATTTCCAGTCGTTACTCAATGGACCTAATCTTCCTGTTAGACATTATCTGTGAACGAAGTTCATATTTTATTTTCCCAAAACGAAGAGGTTGAGAATCTGAGCTCTCTTTTCTCAGGATTGTGTTTCAAGATCTTGTCGGTGGTTTTGGTTAACCGTGATTTCTACATTAGCTCTGATCACCTCCCGCTGATCTGCCTTCTTTACGACGATGTCCTCTTTTTTGCGATGTCTCCTTCGGTACCTCCTACGGAAAAATCCTTTCCGTCTTCTCCACACGAACATCTCTTCATTGGACGTCATGTACAAGTTGGCTCTGAGTATCCGCTCTCTGAACTGGCACAAGCATTTTCACCAGGACTTTCAAATCATGCGGAGTACGGGTTATTAGCACGTCGCATCGAATGCACTTGATTCACTACCCTGTTTGGATGTCAACCGATTAACATCGCTCCTAGCGTCACCGTAGGCATATTTAGGTTAGTGCTACCAAAAAGCATTCGTGTGTGCTGGGAGATTCTGACGAATGAGGTAGAACAATTGCATAGTTTGCGCCAATTAGTTTTCTCGGGAGGTGAACAGTTAACACATGTGCATTTGTTTGGCTTTCCTTCAATCTCGTCTAACTTTCGTCGTTGCAACTGAAATGCTTCAGTGATCATCTTGCACTCATTTGCATTCCGGCGAATATGATTCTTCAACTATTCCATATCGTCATTAAGATGCTCACCTTGATTTGTTGTTGATCTAGGTTCTCTGTCTCTGCCTTGTGTGCCTGAATTTTGCGGGTGACGTTCCCCTCAATTCCTTCCAAAGCTACCAGATTGATGGGCGTAAACCTAGTCAAGACTTCCTGTTTTACGATGGGCTACTCGTTTCGAAAATCGTCTTTGTTTTATTGACACTTTTGGTGACAATTCTGCAAGCGCACATGCATCTCTGAGAGTCGTTGTGTTGATTCCTTTTCATAATCCATCACGTTGTGAAAAAACTGACAAAACATCTAATGTTGGGTTCACAAGTCTTAAGCTGCCTTTTCTACGTCGACCCGTATCGCTATTGTAATCTGAGCCGTGAGGGTGTCATGTTGATGGCTAAGCAAAACTTTCATTTGTGAAGTGATGTTGTTTTGAGGCTTCTTTGAGTCGAAATGCTATAAAATCTTGTAATGTACACAAGTTTCAATAAATAAATTACAATAAATTTCAATAAGTAAATTTACTTTACTTTGCTATGCTGCTCCGTCATTTCTTTTCAAATATTCAAATATGACTTGGTTCCTCCTGAAGCTCCAGTCACTGCTGAGTCATTTTCTCTGTGATCTGTTGAGTTTACTTAACTGTCTGGAATATAGTTTAATGATTAAATATGTATAATTTATTTTATTATCTGTTTTAACAACTGCTGCATGATAGGTAGCGACGGTGTAGATTCTTTCCTCTGTGCCCTCGAAGATCACGATACGCGCTTGCACTACGTAATCGCGCTTGGGAATATGTCTTCATAGTTGATGTTTATTTTCGGAATATCAAAACACTCGATGTGGTAGGCTACTTGTTACGCACGACATTGAACTGGCTGATATCTAGTTCATATTTCCACAACAGTTCGCGACCATCGGTGATCAGGCTACATTCAGGGTTACCGTTTTTCACCGGAGGTAAATTCGGGCCTCCTGTTTCTTGCAACATATTTTCGACGTATCATTCACACATGCTTCGGTTACTACATATATCAAATTTGGAAAGGATGTTTGGCGATTTTTTGCACATAGGTTCGCTGGTCGAATATATACAGTCGTAACTGCAGCTTCCTGTAGGATGCCAAATGATTTGGGTAACCCTAAATCTCGCTACTTTCTCTTTTTTCGATCGCGACTGTCGTCATCAAATTATGTGAACACTGGGATAATTGAAAGCCAACGCGCGCCCTGCTTCCTCACTACGAGGAATAGCATAGAAAGGAAGATAAAGACCGTACAGAGATATTAGATGGGGAGAGTCTACCTAAAATTTATGTTCAATTAACGCACATATCCACAGCTTTGATGACATTCGTTCCATGGCTGAGTGTATAGAGCACAGTAATAGAGAGAAGGACTTCCCGTCAACTGTGAAATCAACGTTTAGGTTCCATACAAAGATACTTTCAAATTTGTCACGGTACCGAAGGATGATATGAAAGTTTTCACCCAGTATCAAACAAATAATGCCGTTCATATCGAAAATATTAAAAATAACATATAATAACTCTTGCACTATGATATTGCCTAGACTACAGGTTATCGTACTACACCATATTTCCAGAAAATCGTTGATGGAAGAGCTTTCAGTTTGGGAATCTAAAACTTTTGTATCTGCAATTATCATCTTAATGTATGTTATTCACACACTATGGAATAAGAAAGGTGATCATTAGTGTAAACTTTCAGTAGTGAACACAAAAAAATAATAGTAAGGCAATTATAACCATTTACTATTACAAATCGCATGAAAAATATATGTATTATAGTTTTCTAACTTATAAGTAATGCAATAACACGTCTTGATGCTTTATCACCTGATTTACAACGTGATATTTGACCATAAAGCACATGAACTACAAATCAGGAGGCGAAATGTAACTTGCAATTACAACCTAATGAATATTATGTTGATAGTCTTATATAATAGGGTGGGCCGATTTTATATTTTTTTCGTTATACAATATACCACAGGAAACTTGTCTCTAGGGTAGCTAAGTAAAATGCATAAATCAAATAATTGTTATATTTCAACTGCCAGTAGCGCATCTACCAGGAAATTTTCGGAAACTTGGATTTTCATCAATTTTTCAATGGCAAAATATCAAATAACTTAAATATTAAATAGTGGTAGGCATATTATGGTACCAACATGTATAGGCAAGATAAATAAATACAAAAATGAAATTTCACAATGGTGTATTAAGCTTAAAAATATTTTTTTTTAAATTTACTAACATCCATAGAGACAAGAACAGCTTTTTATTTTTGTGTTTAACTTTACTTTATAATGAAATTTAGTTCCCAACCTAATTCTCACCCCACACCTAATTTCGTCCCCTCCCAACTAAGTTCGTCCCTTATAAAGGTTTCCTAATTTCGTCCATTGATTGATGATTCGGTCTTCATGAATGCATGATCGTCTCACAAAGTGTATATACAAAGATGCAAACGGATGGAGTGATGCATTGTTCATGGTGTTGTAGTAGATGCGAAATCTTGCTTCACTGTCACGTATTAGATGTAGTAGATGTAAAACCTTGTTTCACAGCAACACAGTTCTAGTAGTTGAAGATACAAAACCTTGTTCGAGAGCCACACGATTATAGAGTTGTAGATAGCATTTAGTGTCTGGAATTTCACCGCTTACTGTGAAGCACTCATAAACATCTACAAATCATTCATACTGGAATGATACTCTATATTCTATACAAAAGCCGCTTTCATTTTAGAACTATAATGAAACAGTTATCAGCATATGCACTCATACGCATCTACTGCTCTCCACTGGCAATCGGCATAGACTATATAGACTTGAAATCTAAATATTAAATCTTACACCAGGCAAATACTGCAATGGTACCTCCCATTCTAGACCAACTCCTCTTATATTTTAGTATTATAGTGAAGCAGTTATCATCATATGCACTCATTAGGTACAATTCATTCATTGGTGTGCTACACTGTACTAGGAATCACTAGAGAATATTTAGGTTCCAAATCGCAATGTTAAATCTTACATAAGGTCAATATCAGCATGATTCCCCACAATATAAGCCACAGCCGCTTTTATTCTACTTTAGTATTATGGTTAATAATAATCTTCAAAAGCACACATAAACATCACCCCCACCGCACTGGGAACTACTAGGGAAATATTTAGGCTTCAAATCTCAAGATTTGAAGCCTGAAGCCTAAATATTTCCCTATAGGTTCCCAGTGCAGTTGCGTTGATGTTCATGAATTTGTATGAAGATAACAATATTCACTATAATACTAAAGTAGAAAAAACGTGGTTTTGGTTTATAATTTAATGTACCATTTCGATATTTTCCAGATATAAGATGTAAGATTGTGATTTGAAATCTAAACATTCTATAGTGGTCCCCAGTGCAGTGTAGCAAAGCAATGAATAAACTCTTGCAGCTTATGATGATAACTGCTTCACTATAATACTAAAATCTAAGCGGTTCTGGCTAGAATGTGATGTACCATTGCGGTATTTGCCTGGTGAAAGATATAAACTTTTGATTTGAAGCCTAATCATTATCGTGTGATTCGCAGTGTAGTGCAACATAACAATATATGATTTATATATGCTTACAATAATAAGTGCCTCGCAGGAAGCGTTAAAATACCAAACACAAATTACTATCAACAACAATGTAACCCTATGTCTCTGAGACAAAGTTTCTGCATCTACTACTAATATACGCATGCTGTTGTGAAACAAGGTTTTTATATCTACTCCGTGGCTTGGAACAAGGTTTTGAATCTACTACTACTACAACCATGTTGCTGTGACGTGACCGTGAACGTGAAACAAGGTTTTGCATCTACCATTACACCGTAAACAATGCATTACTCCAGCTTTTTTATCTTTGTGAGACAAACATGCATCCATGAAGAACAGAATCACCAACTGTGGACGAAATTAGGAAACTTTTAGGGAGCGAAATTAGTTGGGGCACGAAGTTATGTGGGGGCGAAAGTAGGCAACAATGAAGTATTAGGAGTATACCTCATATCATTTAATATTCTGATATAGGAGGACCACTAAAATGCCCGTAGCACTGTTATTTCGCTACCTATGTTTATGAACTCTTATACCCCTATGGTTTAAGATCCGCCCGATATATTGGCACTACCTGTTTTACTCTTCGACGCGCCCTTCTTCCCAAAATCAAGGTACAAAATATTACACTACTCTTCTGTAATGATAGTTAATAGTTCTCAGTGCAGTGCAGTAGATGCTTATCAGTGCTTCACTAATGCTAAAATGATAACGACTCTTGGCTATAAAGTGGAAATATTTCGGTATTTCCTGGTGTAAGATTTGTATTATTTACATTCTCTAATGGTTCCCAATGCAGTTTAATGCATTAGATGCATGTGGTTGTTTTGGAAGCTAAATGTTCACTATAATGTTAAGTATGACAAAGGTGGATGTGGGTTAAAATGCACCGAAGCGTTAGAGTTATGGTTGCACCGGAAATGAACAGTAAATGGTAATTTACCTCGGAAATGAACAGTAAATAGTAATTTGCATACATGAGAAAATATATTTTTCACTATGTGAAAATAGCTACGGACAGTAAATGGTCATTCCCATACTTTATGAACCTTTGATGCCTTTGACGTCACGAAATTCTCGGAAATGGTGAAATGCAATCGATTCTTGTGTCCCAGAACCGACCTTTCTACATTACAAAACTCACACATATTATGAGGTCCCCAACTCAAAAAAAAATCAGTAGTTTTTTTTCAGCTAAAGAAAAAAATTTTGTTGCACGTTTTATAGAAAATTTTCAAATTTCGCATGGATTTTCCTCGCGAATAGAAATTTCCTACAGTAGAGGGAACTTCCCTCGCGTTCAAAGTTAAAACATAATCTGGCGCTAAAATGCAGTGCAGATGAATTACGATGGACATTCTAATTGTCTTCATAGATACATATGGAATTACAAGCTAAAACAATATTTTAAAGTAAAATTGAGTCATAATTAAACACGTAATGTGATACGGAATGTCTTACCGTAAAAGCAAGTAAAATGATAGAGAAAATACTATTCAATAGGCTGGCTTTGTGATTATCGTGTAGGGAGTGTAATACAATTTAATTTTGTCGCGGGTTTAAATCCCGGTCGTTGGTAATATTTTTTCAATCGTAGATTAATATTGATAAACCTCACATTTTTATTTCGTCTTTTGGCATTTAATCCAGGCGTTATATTGTTTCATGTTTTAGCAACAATTCAAAAAATGTGTCAAGAAACTTTTCACTATTATTGGTAAACCAGGATATTTTTTTAACATTGAAATAAAGTGTAGAAAACTGACAACATGTAATATATTTAAAGCATTAAAAAAATAACACACGTTACTCATTATTATTCATCATTGAACAATAGCTGTTATTTCCCCTACCTTGCCGATAATAATAGAAATAAAAATCATATATTTTTTTTCCACATATATGCAGGTGATCTATCAGCTGCTGCATGCTATTGGCTAGTGGAACAAACAGCAGGCAGATTCGGTTGGAAGTTCACACTTGGTTTGCCATCGTTGGCATTAAATGTTGCTGGTAGATATAGTGCAGAGTGATCTATATAAAATCTTTGCAATATATATCATCATCATCATAATATTCAGCCGTTTTCTATCCACTGCTGGATGAAGGCCTCCCCATTTTCTTTCCACATATCTCGGTCTGCTGATATCCTCATCCATGTAGCTCCTAAAAAACGCTTGATTTCATCTACCCATCTTACATTTCGACGTCGTCTCGGTCGTTTCTTTTCTCTAGGAATCCACTCTAGTACATTTGTCGTCCACCTTCCATCTGTTCGTCTAGCTATGTGACCGGCCCATCTCCACTTCATCTTCTTCGCACTCTTGATTACATCCTCTACCTTTGTTTGTGCGCGAATCCATTCATTTCTCTTCCTGTCCCTTCTGGTTATTCCTAGCATGCACCTCTCCATTGCTCTTTGTGTGACTCTCAATCTTTGAGTCGTTTGCGCATTCAATGTCCAAGTTTCGCAGCCGTACATAATTACAGGTAAGACACATTGATTATAAACTTTACGCTTCAGACACATTGGAAGTTTGTTTTTGAAAATAAAGTGTAGTCTTCCAAACGAACTCCACGCCATTTTACATCTTCTATTTATTTCATTAGTCAACTTTGCATTCGATGTTTTTAGTTGGCCTAGGTAAACATACTCATCAACTATGCCTATTGTCTCTCCGTTAATCTTCACTTTCTTCTTTGCAGCATGTTGGTTGTACATTACTTTTGTTTTACTTAAGTTCATTTTAAGGCCTATTTTCGAACTCTCGTTACTCAGTTCTTCAATTCTGGTTTGTAGTTCTTCTGCACTTGAAGCAAACAGGACTATATCATCAGCGAACCGTAGATGATGAAGATATTCGCCATTAATTTTTATTCCCACTTCATCCCAGTTTAAATTCTGGAACACTCTCTCCAGGACCACACAAAACAGTTTTGGAGAAATTGAATCTCCTTGCCTTACCCCTTTTCCAACTTTAAATTTTTCACTGTCTTGATGCAGCCTAATGACAGAAGTGGCAGTCGACTTGTTAATTACTTACTTCTTCTGCAACTGAATATAAATTTTAAATTGCATTGTATTGTCGAATGAGCTATAGCAGAATTAGTTTAGTTGTCCTAGTTGAAATTGAGATACAACTGTCAGCAATAATATGCAAGTGTAAAAGGTTTGAACAGTCACGGCCTATCTAAATTTAAAATTTTAATGTGACCTAGGTTTTACTATTTGTACAATTGCTATAACTATTGCGTACTACTTCTACGGCTACCAATCCTTTTCCCGCTACGACTACTACTTCTATTTAAATAATATTTCTAATTTCACAAATACTAGTAGTGCTAATGATATTCACTGCTAAAACTATTACTTCTGTAATATGCCGAAAGCCGGTGAAACAGTGAACGCGGAAAGGCAATGAGCTTCTATTTCCGTGAAGTCCCTAAAACTTGGATAATGCATACAAGGGAAGAAGAATACAATCTGACTTGTTTTAGTTTTGTCCGTGAATTTTGTAAAATCATGAAGAATGTAAAACAAACGAACATAAAGAACCGTTTTCCAAGCTAATTCTGTAATTGTATTATTTGAGCTTACACTAATAGTAACAAATTATAAGTAGCACGCGACGTCCAGGAGACAAAATTAGATAGACGAGAATGGCAACATGCAGCTAGAAAGGCTGTGAGAATCGATACAATGACTATATCGCATACAACTGATGGCCTCGTATTTTTCTTTTATGGTAAATTGGTATAATTATAAGGATTACGATGGCTATAACTAAGGCAATAACTCCACCTAATTTATTAAGAATGGATCGTAGAATGACGTAGGGGAACAGAAAGTACCATTCTGGTTAGATATGAACTGGAGTTACTACATGATTTGCTTGAATAACATTTTCCGAGTCTCCTACTATTTAAGAATTTAATAGAGATAATAAGGTTAGGGAAAATATTATGATTAAAAATCGAATAAAATATTTTGAGGAATAGAATGGTGATTTTATTAGTATTACTATTAATTCCTAAAGGATTGTTAGACCACGTCCGGTGTAGTAATAGTAGATGGATTATTTATAGGGCAGTGACAATAAACGGTAGAACAAAATGGAAGGCGAAGAATCCGGTTAGGTGTTATCTACTTCAAAGCCTCTTCACATTCATTGTACTAACATTGTGACAAGATAAGAAATGGCGGATAGTAGGTTTGTAATTACGTGGCTCCTCAAAAGGATATTTGGCCTCAGGAATGCACATAGCCAACAAATATGGTTGCTATCACTACTAGGAGAATAACTACTCTTACTCTTGATGTGTGAAGTTATAAGTAAGCTCCATAATATATACCACGTCTTACATATATGTACAGGCAAATAAAGAAGAAAGATGCTCCGTTTGCGCGTAGGGTCCGTGATAGTCACCCGAAATTCACATCTCGACAAATACGTATAACTCTATCAAATGCGAGTTCAATTCTGGAGGCATTCTACATCCTGCAATAATTTGATTAAGCAAAGGCCTATTAATGACACAAAATTTCATCAGTAAGAATATTGAGGGGGGTGGGGAGGCCAATTAGGGCGTTATTAGCGATTTTGAGTAAGACGCTCAATATTACTCCGTTGTTTTGCTATTGGTATTGCCATAAGATTTATTAGGTCGAAAGGATCCTTGTTGTAGATTTGTTACTTTTACTATTGCAAAATATGTACAGGCAAATGAAGAAGAAAGATGCTCCGTTTGCGTGTAGGTTCCGCAATAGTGACCGAAATTTACATCTCGACAAAAATGTATAACTCAATTAAATGCGAGTTCAATTCTCTAGGTATAGTGTATGGCTAGGAATATATGCCAGAGCAAAGAACTGTGCCTCTTGTGCTGCAAATCTGTCATCGAGCTATTTTCGTATATTTTCGTAAGATATGAAACGCTGGTCAGTAAGTGCGTATCCCACGGATGCGAATAAGTGAAAATCGGAAGGCGCCAGGTCTGGTGAGTAAGCCGCATGCTGAAAGATTTCCAGACAAACGTCGCAATCGTTTCCTTGACCGGTATTGTTCTATGGGAGGGTACATTATCGTGAAGCACAATCACTTTATGTTGTCTTTGGTCATATTCTGGTCGATTTTCAAGCAATGCTTGATGTAAATCGATCATGTGTTGTCGGGTATTAACGTTTGTTTTCGAAAGGTTTCTGCGGTTCATAATAGATCGCTCCGTTCTGATCCCACCAAACACAAACCATTACCTTCAGTCCATAGCGATTTGGTCTTGCAGTCGATGTCGCCGGTTCTCATGGAGCTATCCATGATCTTTTACGCTTATGATTGTCGACATAGATCCACTTTTCGTCACCAGTCACAACTTTATGGAGAAATTATTTCCTTTTGTAGCTGGCGAGCAGAATTTTGCAAGTGTTATTTCGGTTTTCCTGCTGTCGTTCAGTCAATGCATGTGGAACCCATTCTCCCACCTTCTGAATCTTGCCCTTGGATTTTAAACGTATGGAAACTGCTTCTCGTGTCACATTTAATTGATCCGCGAGTTGTTGTGTTTGAGCGTCATCCTCATCCAACAAAGCTTGCAATTCCCTGTCTGCAAACTTTTCGGTGGTCTTCCACGTTCTTCGTTTCTCACGTCAAATTCGTCACTTTTATTCTTTTATGTGACTTACCAAGAGCATGACCACCGTATGCTTCAACAAGCATGCGATTCGATTCTGCAGAACTTTTCTTCAAATAGTAAAAAAAAACTCAATGCTGTCCGTGCATTGTAGTTTTGTAGATACAAATTGCGCCATGTTCAACGCTATTGAACACTACACTATGACATGAAACTTGTCTGGTTGTGAGTTGAAAATCATTACCAGCAGTCAAAACAAGCAAGTGGCACCAATGACGCGGTTTTACGGTAACCGCAGTGACAGCTAATGCCGCTTATGCACCAATTCCGGTTTCATATTTACACATCTGGTAATTTCCAAAATTGCATCAGTAAGAAATATAGAGGAGACGGGGAGGGGTCTGCTGTCATATTTATCATAATTATAATAACAATGATTGTTGGAAGGATTATTGTTTTTCTGTTAAGATGAAATATTTCATTTGAGGATAATACTAGTATTCCGCCGAGGAATACTAAGAAAACTATGTAGGAAAATCTTGGGGATTCTGAGAGGGTGACAATTATTAATGATGTAATAGTTGTATTGATTATTAAGGTAAGTCCTATTGACAGGAGGTGAGTTACTTGGGTGAAGAGAAAGGTTAATAATATTAGAATTAGTAATACAATTATTGTTAATTTAATATTAAAAGTCATGAGGTAGTTTAATAAAAAAATATTAGTTTTCTGGACTGAGGATAAGTGTTAGTATTTCCTCTTGATGCTTTAAGGATAGAATCGGCTCATTTATGATTTACTAGACCATTATTTGTTATTAAATTATGAAAGCTTATGTCAATTTTAATTTATCCTGTTTGTTTCCTTTTAATTGTTCCAATGAGTGTATGATATTTTGTTTCTCAGCGTAAGCATTTATTATTATGTCTTCTTAAATTGGAAATAATTGTTTTGAGTATATTTTTGATATTTATCTTAAGATTGATGGAATTTTACAGTGAAATTTCCTTTAGACTTTTATTTTTGATATTTTGTGTTTGCGAGGGTAGTCTGGATTTGTCTGTTTTGGTTTATATTGTCCGTAGTAATGGTAATGATTATTTAGGACCTTTAGCTGTATTACAATGTTAAAGCATTTATTATTTATAATGCTTTTAATCACATTAGGATTTATAGGAAAAATATGATGAGTTGTTCAGAATTTTTATTATTTATTTTTTCTTGATAATTGTTAATAGCTGTGTGAGACTACACCGTGTTGTTTAGTATATAAATTTTGGTTTGATAATCTATCTTACTCTTTAGTTCGCCGTGTGGATTTTTCTTTTGTTAATTATGGCTAGTGAAAAAAACATATCTTTTTACTTTTATTATTTTTTTAATTAATTGGACTAGTTTTAATATATTTTTTGATTGACCTTTATTTCTTCTAATACATTTATGATTTACTTGTTTTTGAGGATTTTAAATTCCTACTTAGTTTTTAATTTTTGGATGGGGCTATCAACCTCAGCGAATGCAGGCTGGGCTTTATTTGTTATTATATACTTTGTTAGCTTCTTTGCCTTTACTTGTAGGTATTGTGTACTTCGAAGGTTTCCGGGGGAGTCTCGTTTTCTATAATTTTTGGTTCGTTAATATTGATTTTCTTTATTTGATTGTTTGTGGTACCGCGTGGTATTTTTTGCAATTTCTAGTTAAGATGCCAATAATTTTAGATCATTTATGGTTGCCTAGGGTGCATGTAGAGGCTCCTGTGAGTGGTTCTATAATTCTTGCGGGGGTTCTTCTAAAATTAGGAGGGTAAGATTTACTGCGTGTTTACCCTTATTTGGAAATTATTGCTATTGAACTAAATTGATTGTGATCTGGAATTAGAATTGTTGGAGTTTGGACTGTAAGTTTGATTTGTTTACGTAAAGTGGATGTTAAATCGTTAATTGTTTATTCTTATGTCGTTCATATAGGATTAGTATTGATAGTTATTATAACTATGGGTGTATGGGGATTAAGGGGAGCTTTAATATTAATAATTGGCCATGATATGTGTTCTTCTGGCTTATTTTGTTTGGCTAATATATCTTATGAACGTTTGGGGAGCCGAAGTTTACTTATTAATAAGTGGATGTTATCCTTTATGCCCAGTATAACACTTTGATGATTGTTACTTAGTATTACAAATATGGGGCCCTTACATTTAACTTGTTAGGATATATTAGTTTATTAAATGGTGTTATTGGGTGGTCTTTATAAAAAAATATTTGGGGGCGGTTTAATATCATTTTAGAGCTGCTTATTCTGTGTATTTATATTCTTGTACCCAATATGGTAAATATTATTCTAGGTTGTACTCTTGTTGAGGGGGCACTGTTCGTGAATATTATCTTTTATTTCTTCATTGATTTCCTTTAAACCTTTTAATCCCTTTTGTTGGGCCAAGTTTTCTGTGGTTTGTGATACTGAACGGGGTCTATAATAATGACCTCTGAGTAGTGGTGAGAACATATCCTGTTTGTGTTATTTCTTTTGTGTTTCTTTTTTTTGTTTATCTTTTTTTATTTCGAGAGTTAACTTACTGATGTTTGATACTAATTTTTTTACTGATTGGGAAATCATTAGAGTTATTAAAAGTTCTGTTGTTATGACTGTTTTGTTGGATTAGATGTCTTTATTTTTAGAAGATTTGTGTCAAGTACTCTTAGTATAGTTATTTTTTATACAGGGCAGTATATTTCTAGTGATTTTTATATTAATCGTTTTATTTTTCTAGTACTTATATTTGTTTTGTCAATAATATTATTAATTATTTATCCTAATATTATTAGTATTCTACTATGGTGAGATAGACTTAGTTTATTTAGTGTCTTATTGTTTAGTTATTTACTATCAAAATCTGTTTTATAATGCTGGTATGATAACTTCTTTATCTAATCGAATCGGGGACGTTTGCATTTTGCTTCCGTTTGTATTTTCTTAATAGGTACCACTAACGCTGCACTAATCACTGACACTAATTCCTTCGTTGGTTTTCCAAGTGGGATCGATCACGGACGAACATTATTGTCATAAATATCAACCTATAGTAGCGATAAACTAATAATCCAATATCATTGGGGGCGAAGGTGACTTAATATTTTTTTGGTGGTGTCCCATTGGCAATTTTATTTTCATATTTCGCTGAAGAATAGCGAGTACTAACGTACACTAACGATGAACTTATAAGCACATATTTTGAATGCACATGCGTCCAATCTTTGTGGGTGGGGGTAAACATAAACTAAAGTTAACTGAACTCATAGTTTCTTCATTGTCACTGGCATAAGAATGAAGCTGTTACATAAATGTGATAGGCACTAATTATGCGGTATCGATTAAATATCTCTGGACCATGTTTGGTTAAAAATTTTAATATATAACATTTCATATATATTTTTTCTCTGCATTCCATACAAGAATTAACCATCGATGCTAATATAATATGCACTAACATGCACTTACCATTAAATGTGTTTGGATCCGAATATGTTTCTAATGCCTTTCTAAACTGGACTATATATTTCAAGCTACAAGAAACACGATTTATTTCTATATGTTGCTAAAATTGGTGCAGAAACAAATTACCATGTGAACTGACAATTCTCTATAAACAACATAAGTTTTGGTTCGTATAGATTGATTTTTTTTCCTCAAAGCTGTTCCCATCCCAAGATTATCCCCATGTCTCACTTAAAAATGGAACAGGAATCTTAGTGTCGTATACATGGGTCAGCATTAATCTTCAGAATCTGTATGGACTCCAGCGAGAACTTATTTCGTGTAACTTGCTTAACACTAACGTGCGCTAATTATATACTAACGATGTTATATATTTAGGGCCGGATATTATCTAAAATTTATTTTGGGGATGAGACTAACTTCATCCCAAGTAGGTCCCACCCAGATTTTTTCCCTTCAACTCACTTAAGAGTGGAACACTAATAGTAGTGTGATGCACACTAACGTGGGATAACTATCAGTAACGTAAACTAACAATGGAATAACGAACACATATGGTTTAACGGAAGACAGATTTAAAGAGGATTATGCGGAGCCAATTTGATGTCAAGTTGGCCGCCTCAATTTTTTCCTCCCCCTTTTCCTATTAGAACACTTACGTTGGTTAGCTAGGATTAATAAGTATTAAAGATGTACAGACGAACCCTCACGGTTTACATCGCGGTGTCTTTACTAATTTTATGGGAGAGCCAATTTGACGTCAAGTTGTACAACCCCCGTTTTTTGTCTTCTCCCTTTTGTTCCCACTGGAGCACCAACTTTAGTTCCATGTGCACCAACGTGTATTTACAGTGCACTAACTATGCACAAGCGACCTCATAGATTTACCTTCAGAAGGGTCTAAAATGTATTTCTGGGTGAGGGAAAATTCACGTCCAGTTGGATTCACCAATATTTTTTCTAATTCTCACTTCAGAATGGATCAGTAATGTTAGTATCGTTTGCACCAATTTGCACTAATGATGTTCTAACGCAAGAATATGTTTTATTTCGATACCATTACTGGGACTATGGTGTGGCATGTTAGACGTACAGTTGACTTCCTACGTAGTTTTTACTTCTCTTTCTGGCGTAATAAGAGCACTAACGTTGGGTTGCTAGCAGTAACGTGAAATAACGATGCACTAACGAACCCACATAATTTAACCGCCGAAAGTTTTACAGGATATTATGAGGTTCCAAATTGACTTCGGGTTGCCTGCCATCCAAATGTTTATATTCTCTCTTTGTTCCCATTGGAGGACTAACAAGAGTGTGATGTGCACTTACTATGCACTAGTTATCCCGTAGATTTAGGTTTCTATGTGTCTAAACTTTCTTTGTTGGTAAGTCCAAATTGACGCAGGTTGGTCCCATCCATACATTTCCTGATTTCCGCTTAAGAATGGAGCACTAATGTTAGTTGTATGTGCGCTAACAAGCACTAAATATGCACTGACGATACGCTAATGAACGTATATTGATTTATTTGCGAGAGCCTTACGTATTACTACAGGAATGATGAATTTCGCATCAAGTTGACTTTCTACGCAAAGTTCTACTTCTATTTCTGGCGGAATAAGTGCACTAACGTTGGGTAGCTAGCACTAACGTGGTATAACTATGCAGTAATGAACTTATATGGTTTAACCAAGAAAGTTTTAGGAAAGTGTATTGGGGGACAACTTGTCGTCATGTTGTCGCCCATAGTCTTTATCTTATTTCCTTGTTCCCATTAGAGCACTAACGTTAGTGTCATGTGCACTAACATGCTCTAACGATGCACTAATAAATGCATGTGGTCTCAACATCAAACTCCATATAGTTGGCAACTTGACGGAGCTCCGAAAAACGATATTCTTATAATCTGATGTGCAGTTCAGAGTAGTGTGCGGTGAGTGAATTCTAATTAGCGACAAAACAAACTATACTTCTAAGTATATGATCTTCAGTTTTCTGTGAAGTGGGTTCAGACTCCCTCCCTTCAATTGTCCGGTAGGAGTAGAGCCCGTGTAATCGCGCACAGATACCTATTGCGTTAACCTATGTGCCACACCAGGGGCAGGATAGAGTCGGAAATATGGTGTTCAAAAGTATTCGCCTATAGCTTAATTATTTTCCTCCTGTGACAAAACCTAGAAACCTTAATGGTGGTTGCTATGGTCCTTTCCAGGACTTTAGCATTACTGAGTTAAAGCTCTACTTATAAATTACGGCCATTTATGTTAAAGAAAGAGTCTATTAAGTAACAATAACAATTATAAAATATTATTTCCTTGTTACCTTCTCTCGCATATTTAGAAATTTTAGAGGGAATGGTCATTATTGTTTTGCTAACATAGATATTTCAATTCCAGAAGAGAATAAAAAGTGTGATTTCAGAGACATTCGATAACGCAAATGTTAAATATGTGGGACAAAAAAATCATTTATTCCTTGTATTTTTACAACAAATTTGGCAAAAAATCTTATATCATCAGTATAGTAGTGCCTCATATATTGCTTTCATGAGGAGTAACTCTAGATTTATATTTTTCAGACAGTATTATCGCACTATTTATAGTCGAGTGACCTCTTCATCAAATAACATGGAAAATTTTCTGTTCTTGCGTATTGCATCAGAAATAGGGGCCAATGTTTTGACAAAGTGTACCACAACATGAAATGTGATATGGAGTAGTGGATATAAGAATTTCTGGTTTTGAGCTTGTGCATGAAAATATGCAATATTTTTCACAATAGCGTTGAATTTTTACACCTCAAAATATTAAATGCAGTGTAATAACGGACTTAAGATTTTGTAATTTTAATCAGTGCACCACTTATTTTAGAGAACCTTCAAATATTTATCTCACTATTTGAAAAATAATATTCGTTATATAAGAATATATTGTATACAATCTGTATAAAAATCATTATTGCGAATTCGAATTGCACGACATAGTTTGGAATACAGAATCTTATGTTAGTACAAATGTAGAGTGTATAATTATTTATAACATATTATTCTGATATTTTATGATTGGGGCAATCGGAGTACGACCGTGGCAAGTGGACAACATATGCGTGTTTTCTTTAAATGGATTTTTGATAAATTTGTATCATCCAAAACGAAAAAAAAAACTGATAACAGGATAGACTCCAAAACGAATAATCCAACTTGTTGCATAATTCAACCGATATTATAGGAATAATGCAATCAAGATGGTTTAGATTTTGGATGCATTTAGCGGGCAACGGTAACTCAGTTGCTAGAGCGTTATTTGTCATAGAAGGTCCTGAGGATGATATTATTGACATCCTATCTTGATTCAGTGTATTCGATATTTTTTCATATCAGTAACATCAGACAAAGTTAAAGATGATAATTACAAACAAGACCTGATGTGCTGCCTTCAAGTATTCTCTCTTCACAAGACCCAGTTCTGATCCCTTGATGCCTGAGGTCCGTATATAATTAAAAAAGCAGGGGCCATAACACTCTATTTAGAAATAAAACATTATAACCGAACGTTGCTAGTAAACCAGAAAAAATCATGTCAATATGTAGTAGGCAAGACGAAGCGTGCGTCTATTGGAGAACTCTAATGAAATGATTTTAAAGTTTATGTTCCTGGCGAGTACAGGTTTGATCTTAGCCATAATATAAGACAATGCTAAACCTTTTACTGTTCCCAGGAATCTGTGAGATACGTAAGTTATGGTGTTAGTTAGTTAGTACTGGTTTAAAACATTTAGATACTGGTGTTCTGCTTTAATCCATTTTATTTGACAATACAGCATCATGCATTTCTGTGTTTTGTCGTTTGGCAAAACATGGTTCTTAGGTTTCCTTTAAGTAATGTTCTGCCAACATTACTGTAGTATTTTGTTAGAGCGAATTTCGAATGCAATGTATTTTAGGTCGGTCTATTGTTTTTTTTTCTTGGTATTTGTTAGTGCACGTTTGGCACTTATCTTCTTGTCCTATATAGGTAAATAATGGTTACCAAGATTGGTGTATTGATTTTACATATCGGGTAGTTATTGTCCTTCCTAGACACATGAAAAACTTATCTCATCTATATCAGAAGTCAAAGGTTTGATGTGTAATGTATCTTTTACCAAGTGCAATGTGTAATCTCACATAAATACAGACATGTAATAACAAGTAATAATATAACTTTACAACACAATGGCTACATAAATACTACTCGTACTGGGCCTTGCTAACTATTTATTTTTAACAGCCTAGCTAGCTATCACTTTTGGGAATAGAGCTATTTATGTTTCTTATGCTTTACGACATGGAGATATGTTGGAACTTTACTTTATAATATTCTTCCGAAATTCGACTCCCGTCTTACAATTAATTTGCACCTTGTTCGGTTAAGTTAGGTTACTTTTTACACACAAAGTGCCGTAAAGACACGATCTTGTCTGACTATCGACCGTTAAATGGAGGTTCTCCTGTAATGATTTATCTAAAAAAAGACACCTTGTGTGCGTATCATGTAAGATACAATTAAATACAAATATTACCACATTAAATGATTCTAGCAGGTGTTCAGAAATTACCACATCCCTCACGGACAGAGCTTCTTTTTCTGTACACTTAGATACTGTAAGATACAGCTGCATGGGAACTGTGTACTACTTTTTTAGCACATACTGGCACTGGTAACTTAGATCAGGTCCCGTTGTTTTATGTACGACTTTTGTGACCTTGTATAGTAAATATTTTTTAAAACTTATATCTAATAGCGTGCACGCTTATCGAACTGTGTTTTAAAGTTATTTTTAGTTTAAAGCCCACTTGTAATATAATTAGCTAACTGTGCAACGCAGTTACTATACAGTTATTCATAGAACACGAAAAATCAGGAGAAACAGAATATGCCATATAACTGGTTCCCAAACTTCCCCGATACATGAACAGTCGTGATTCACTATGCACTTGACAAAATTTCCATTGCAAATCTACACACTCACTCAAGAATAAGACGTGGTTTTGTTGCCTCTTCATTTTTTCTCTGAGTATGGTTTCATTCGCACATTTTACTAAAAGAATGGAAAACTATTACCTTAGTCCAGGTACCCTTTCGTTCTTCGTTCCCAACGGGAGGTAAACATGTTACCTTATTACAGTCATTTACGGAAATTACCACGACGAGTATCGCATTTATTTTCACTACAAATGTCCAATGTACTTGATTCAGCATCCATATGACAGATTTTGTAGCTACAACTTATGTATCAAAATGTGTTTATCTTTGTTTACGTTCAGCGCTGTATCCGCGCAGTCCATTCTCTAACGATCTGTATACAGAAGAATGTGGTGTTTCCACTTCGATATTTGAGGCTCATTTTCATACGAGCTTGCTTGCGACGGAGCTTTGTGAGGCTTAGCAATGTGATATCATAGTTGAATGTTCAGGCACCAGTAACTGGCCGTGACACTTGGTTAGGCTTGAAATGAACATTAATAACCTGTAAGGATATTCAAGTTAAAATGTTTAGTAAGTATTTTATAATTTAGACAGAAATACTAAACAATTAGCATCGTTTGAAACATTGTGCCAAAGAAAGTTTAAAAGAATTTTCAATAGATTGCAGTACGATTGGTCACCGGAATAAATAAAGATTGTAATCGTTCACGAATATTTGTTTTGTATTATTTTCTTAATTGTGAGAATTACTTTTTGTTTAATAATGCATTAAAATTTTAATTTATTATTTATAATTTTTCTAATATTCTGAGGGAAATAGATTCTGCACATAATGTGTATGAAAGATAAAAGGTATGCGTACCTGAGACATGGTCCCGCCAATCGCAGGTTTCCGGTTCAGTTTTGAGCTGGTAATTGAGGCGGAAAGATCGTCGTTCATGACAAAAAGGTGCTGGAAAACTGGATTGTAATTAGTAATTTAAATTACTAAACGAAATACATAATACGACTTTGAAGTTGGGAAACTTGGCTAGATGGCTAGATAGGAATGGCTAGGGTAAAATGGCTAGATAGGAATCATAAACTTCTTCGAAAAGCTTTACGTTACATCATCGTAGATCATTACTCTCGCCATTTTTTAGAGACAGGTTTGATATCCAAAATTAAGTACAGATTGATCTTGGAGGTACTCCTTGTGAAAAAGCATTACGTGTAAAACATGTTAAATCTTATTAACTTGATAACGTAATGAACCTGGTTCATTCCATGCCGGTCGGGAGGAAGTGTGGTTCCATCACTGGATAGTCCTCTTCTTCACCCACGGTGATGTTTTGAGCTAGACGGGAGACAACCTTTGGTGACAGTCACCAGTGGGGGTCGGTGTATTCTTTTGATGGAGAATGAACCTATTTATCTATTGACTATATAGAGAATAGACCTTGACAGATCTACGGTCACTAAACATAGCCTATCATTCCTTTCCATTACCTTTTACCACTCAATCAAAATGAGCAAAGGAAGAGTAAGAAATCACCTAAAGAAGAGCCTAGCTGTTCCAGAGCAGAAAGTATTTCAAGGAAAGGAAGATCAAGCAGATCAAGTACTCCTGTACAAACCAACACTACATCCAAGAAATAAAAAAAAACAAGAAAAGGAACAAACCTAAATACTTCAATCGAAACTACTGTTTCCAGCGGAGGATAAGGATGTCACCAGGCAGCTGGAAGCTGCCTATCAAGAAGAGATTTCTTCATATGAAACCAGTGAATGGTCGGCGAGTTATTTCCTGTCTGCAGAGGAAGAAGTCCCCTCTCCAAATCTATCCACCTCATCCGAACATTCTCTATTAAATATAACTTTCAATGAAACTCTAGTCTCAAAATTAAATAATTCACTGCAAAAGATATTTCAACGCACTAATGATAAGTCAATAAAACAAATAGCGAGCCATAAAACACTTACTCCAAAACCGGATATCAGTCAGAAATAAACAAGATGATGTAATGAAAATGTAACTATGATAGTCGATTCAGAAGATAAGAATAGAACTAATACTATCCAACCAAATAAAGCCCACGAAAGAAAATATTGAAGAAACCAAGGCAATATTTTTGTAGTCATAAATAATTTGCTGAATGACCTTTCACATCCACTGACCTTACACAAAAATGACTGGTCGAGTTCCAAACATAGGTTTGTTTTTCTTACCTGAGACATAGACTCAATGGTGTTAGTTTGTGGTTCAAAGAAAATAGTAAAGCGATGTTTGTAAATATTTTAAAAGAAAATAATTTGGTCCAAAATTCAAATTCAGTATTTTCGTTGCAAATAGAAAGAAGCTATCAAAATACTTTTACATATGTAATTAGGGCAATCACTACCACAAAAATGCAAATGCACGAATTAAAGAAATATTTGTGAAAAATGCCAATCACAAACGTCACTAGAATACAAAATGACAACGG
>JAGDQP010026995.1:4902-25389 GCA_022664845.1 Lepisma saccharinum
AGAATGTAATTTATTCTCAGTAAGGCGAAAACGCTGCTTTTGTTTCATGAGTGAAAATGTTTTCTCACAAGTATATTTGCTACCAAATTATTTTGAAAAATAACAATTTCAAAGCAAAGGATTTTATACTGGGTAATGTTTCAGAGAGGGTACTGTAAAACTCAATTGAATGGCTGTCTTCAAAGAGTCATTTTTTTTAATCAGTTGACTCCATTTGAATACAACTGGGAACCTGATCTATGTCACTAGATGTAAAAGTATTCTGAAATAGTCGAATTTCTTTTGCATATTTATGAAAATCAGAAAATCGGGAGGAAACTTATTCTGAAGTCCTTCATGCCAAGCAGCTTTCAAATTTCTTCCAGTTTACAGTCGTGATGATTCAATCTCCGTTAGCTTGCTTCGGAAAAGAGTGAGTAAAATTACCTTGAAAAAAGTATTTATTTAATAGCTTCATTTTAACTTCACATCAGGAAACATATAGCACAAATGTTTACCTTCATCTTGCAATTTTAGATTCAACTCGTTTAAGTACATTGTAATGAACAAGAAATCTAAATTTGATAATCATTCCTGATAAGATAATTTTGAAACATGCATTCTTTTCTATGTCATCAATATGTCTGTCTCAGTTTGCAAATGGAAATATTTATCCAAGTCCTTCCTTGTACTTAAGGCTCAATCCAAGTGGGTCTCCCCCCTTTTTCATTTTACGTCAATTACTCAAATTTCAGTAGAGGAAAACAGAAATTAACTTTCACAGACCAAAGTTCGTTTCGTCCTTCAATAATGTATACAATTAGTCTTAACAAAATATTAATAGTAAACTCAGGATTGTGTGCAGACACTTTTGGGATAGAATAATGCCCCAATACTGTCTGCACACAATCCTGAATTTACTATTAATTAAAAAAAAAAAACTAATTGTACTCATTATTGAAGAACGAAGCGAACTTTGGTCTGTGATCAGTAGATACTTCTATGCAGTAGATCAAGATTGTTTATGTTCGATAAAGGGAGAAAAATGAATATATTGAAGACGACAAACAGAACATTTTAATGATGCAATATAATGAACATTTCAACTTGTTTTTTCACTCAAATGATACATGAAATCAGAAGGAACATATAAAAGTACGCAAGGTATAATCGTTCATTTTTATTGCAATAATATTTCAACTTCTACTATTAAGTCATCATTTTGAGTTTCTTTAATTTGTACTTGAATATAAGAAGCAAAAAATAAGTATAACGATAAATATTAACTATCCAAGTAATGTTTATATGACGACATTACCACATTCCTAGGGCTGCATATATATAGTAATTTGTGGGAAATCTTCCGCGAGCTTCATCAAAATCTTTCACGGGTCACCGTTTATCAACTCCTGTCTTAAGACATTCCGAAATTCTCTAAAATGTTTGTGGTGTTTGAATGCGTTTGGAAATATAGCTATAAGCCCTAAATGTTAAAAATAATCAAACATGTTTTTAAAATCCGTTCTTAATTTTAAAATTATTTTCGAGACGTTTTCTTACTGTGTGAGCTTTCCTTGTACCACTACCACCACCTATTGTATATACAGACGGCTGTAATTAATGCACATACAAATAAAAACTTCCTTGAAAATACCTTTGTACATAATTTTAAATCTTTGCGTTCTAATCAAAATACCAAGTTTAAATGTTAATAGGGGTGCCAACAATTCTTCATGGAAGCACTCTACTACTTTTCGTATACATGAGAAGGACAAACCAGTTAAGACAACAGCAAGAAGAAAATACCGTGAGATATTTTACTTTTTATACTACAAAACAATAGCGAAGGTTGGTCACCAAAGGTCAAGAGAAACCAATGTAGTTACAGACGAAGAACAGTAAAGAATAAGAGGAGGGAATAATACAGCCAGTAATACAGAAAGGTGTTCACTGGTGCATGTTGATAATTATTTTCGTCTTCTTTTTCTTCTTCCTCCTTTGGTTGTTTTACAGGTTTATTTTGTTGTGTCCTATTTTCCGTACCCTCCAGCTATTTTCCTTTGCTTCACTGTCTAAATAACAGAGAATGTTAACAAAACAAAATTGTGGGAATATGACTGATTGTTATATTTTTAAAAAGGACCTGCAACTTAAACATTTGTTGCTGATCATTATGAACAAATTATGTGCTTCCCTTTGCTTAACAACAAAATTTGCTTCAGTTCTGGAGATTGACAAAGAGTTTAATGTTGTACTGTATTGCTAAGACGCCATTTCATTCAGATAGGAAATATTTGCCAGAAAGAATGAGAACTAAATTGATGAACAAATACAATTTGCAGAGAAATAAAATCATACATGTACTTAAGATATTTAATATCGTCTGATTTCAAAAGTTGGCCGAATCAGGACTCAATATAAGTGTTCACTTTTGTGAGAGTAAAGCCCGCTTTAGAAGACAGCATTCATGCTACGATGAATCTTACGATTAGCAGTAGTGCCAGAATGTGAAAACAAGAATGCTACAATAGGGCAAGATGCTATGGAAAAAAATCCATAACTTTTTTTTCTTTTCACGCTAGCACACTGCTTTCGCTAAGATTCATCGTACGAGAAATCGTATCGTCTAAAGCAGCCTTAATGTCTTTCGATTGAGAACAGAACCTATATTTAACCGAAATAAATTAACTGTTATTTTTATATATATTTTTTAAACTGTCACTTTCTTATATTTCTGTTCAATGTATTTCAAGGATATTATCATTTTAGCTACTAGTATTTGTCTGGCGTGACCGTGGGAAATCATGCTAGGCTACGTAATTTTATTCAGAATGGTCGACAGCGTGATCTATTCTGGAACCTGCTAATTGCAAGACAAACACGCTACTAAATGTGCTTTGCCTCATCGATATAATCATTACTGGCAAATATAATAATGCAATTTTAAATTTCGAACTTCGTGATACGGCCAAAGTATGGATTTCGGTTCACTTGTTAGTGGTACGCACTAAACAGGTTCAATTCCCAGTCAAAGCCGTTTTATTCTCAACACAACTTTTTTTTTTTTACTTTTTAATATTTTTTTACTTTTTTTGTCTTTTTCCTTATAAAGAATCGCTCCCCTTTTGATTCCATTTCCATTTTTTCTTTTTTTCTTTTTTTTTTACAAATTATTGGTTAAGTTACATTATATTAGGTTAGGTTAGAAAAGTCAGCTTAGATTATTTTTTTTATGGATTATGCAGTTTGAAATTTTACACAGTTCGCTGGCATATGTTAGAAAATTCAGGTTAGACATTTGTTCATGAATCACTTACCCCCAATTGGGAATGTTATGGTCTCAAGAACGTCATTTTCTTAGGGCCAGCTGCACAAAAACATTTTAATGCATGTGTTAGTCTATGAGTCATAGCTAAGATAAGATATGGAGTTCCTCTATTCTCCATTTCCATCATGCCATCTGGTGTCAATCCAACCAATCTAGAAATGAAGTGGCCATGCGCTATTTCTAGGTCTTAAATATCTTGCGACCTCATAAAATGTAGTATCAGATGCTCAGTTCGCACGCCGTGCTTTTCTCGGATTTTAAATTCAATGTAGAAAAAATCTTTTTATGCTAGCATTATTTCATTCCTAATACGGCTGGTTTGATGCAGATGGAGAACATAGGAACACACTATCTACAGTTATTTCATATATGGCACGTAGATTAGCTCGTGGGTTTAATTAAGCTGGGATTAATCCGTTTTGTGTCCTGTATTTAACTGTAACCACTGTTTGTGCCGATACTTTTTGCATTTGTATCAGTTTCTTAAAAATATAAAAATCATTTCCCAGCAAACACATGTATTTTGAACGTTGATTTTTGGTTGATTTCGTTGATTAACCGTTATCTGTTAAAAAAAGAACGTTTAATTTTCAATCATATTTAAACAAAGAAGGGGATCCATAGTTAGAGTGCTGGACTCATGTCCGCGTAGTCCCGTGTTCAATCACCGGCTGGACGACTTTTCGGCGTCCACCCAGCGTCGTGAGGTAAACGGTAGAGTCACGTGAATAAAGACTTGAAGGCCACACTCGGTCTAGAAAGCCCCTGATATGCCTGTTCGTGGTTAGGTGCGCGCAGTGCTGACCACACAACCGTCACTCAGATGGACGAAGTTCCACCAACGGCGGACAGGTGGCGTTGGGGCAGGCTCAGGACCTTTCGGTCTCTCACGCCAGTGGTTATTATTATTTATTTCAACAAGGATTTGATATCGTTGGAAAGATGTTAGTTCAACGTGGATTCAACTATTATTTTCAACTAACTTAGAGATTTCGTTTCACGGGATTCTTTCTAATTTAATGGAATACAATTTGTAATTAAAAGCTAATTGAATGTCATTAAATATTATTTTCTGTCCTCTTTTGCATGTTGTAATTACGTTGAATTTTAATCTATCTTCCAACAAAAATTTGATTTCGTTGATAGGACGTTAATAGGACCTGTTTTTAACTATTATATTGAACTGTGCTGTAGATTATCTTTCCAAGTTAATTGCATAAACATTGTGCTTAAAAGAGAAGAGAATAAAATTAACTACGTTTCTCATGTTTTCATTTGTATGTTGAAAACAGGTTGTATTTTAAACTATATTTCAACGAACGTTAAATATCGTTAATAGGGCGTTAATGTGAAATGTTTTCAACTATAACATAGATTACGCTTTATATGCGTTTTCTAAGGCGACATTTTATACTTACTGAAAATACAAATTTAATAGTGTAGTGATAGTCAAAGTGTTAAAGAAGGGAAAATGGGCATAAGAAAGAAAGAAGGATTTTTTTTATTCTTATTCTTACATGAAGGTGAAACGACATGTCTGGATTTGTGGCGACTGTATTCTAGACTGCCTGTTGTTACAGATACCGTAAAAGTGTAGTGACTTTCAAGGTGGATCCGTGGATTAGGGGATAAGGCGACGAGTTACCAACAACGAGTGTGGAACATTCCAGCTTCGAACCCTGCAGCAGACGGTTATATAATTTACCAGTTGGGAAATTAATACTGTATATCAAGATGAAAGCAATGGAAAAAATGTACGGTAACTAAATTTGTATACCAATAGACAAATGCTTTGTTTCAGCCAACTGAACCCGTTTCTTCATCGTCCGCTTCTTGATTTCAACTTGTTCCTTCTCAACCATTATTTAACGTCAAATAAACCGTTGAATAAGCAGACATTTCGGTACATTTACGGCGTTAAAAAAATAACGTTTCGGTACTAATGTTTAATCCACGTAATTTCAACGTATGTGTGCATTGCCTCAAATATGTTCAAATGTTATGAAGGTTTATTCGAACACTCCAAGAAAGCATTTTCGCTACTGTGCAGAAACTTTAAAGTGATTTTTTTTTTGTCTAAAGCTTTTAACACCACTCGACGCCTGCGGATTGTATTTTCATATCTTGATACGCAATGATATCGAACTAACTACTACGGAACTTTACACAAAATACTACGCTGTAATGCGCTAAAAACCTTTAAAAAATCTAAAATATGACTTTGTTTGAAATCCTAGAACAAACAATAAAACCTAATTTGAGTTTTTTGGAACCTACAAAAATTCGGAGCTTGGTGATAATAATCGCTGTATTTGTACTTACCATAAGATATAATATAGCTAGTCAATCTATGTAATAGCAAATGAATTTCCTCCTGGATTTGAGTTATGGAATATGCTTCTAGTTTTTAATGGATATACCACTGTTTTGTTACGCATGAAATACGATCCGAGAAACTTGCTTGCTAAGAGGACTGACACTTCTGCAGTTCTTAATTTCAGATGCATCTTACTAGAGTTTTGTCGGTCCAAGTAAGGTGCTTTGTACCACAGTCCATTCAATACAATATCACGAAAGAGACAATTTCAATCTTTTATAGAATGGACCGTAGTGTATTGATGTACAATAGGCCCTCATTGCCTAAGGTCTCATTACATCGGGATAATAAATCTAATTCCTTTGAGATTTCTTCCGGCAGGTTTTATTCCAAAGGCGATGACTCCCTTCCCACCGTTGCCCTTGATGCAATGTCAGAGACCTAGTTATGTGCATAAGTTTTAAATGTTAAAGACGATACCGACTGGAGTTTCAATGTCGGTATCCCTCGTGTCCGAACCCTCTTTAGGAGCATATAGGATACATCTTGAATTGTCAGCGGAATACCCCCTGGTCTCTCATGATGATCTGTCCTGATGGCAAATCATCAGAGAAAGCAGGGAAAGAACTCTCCTGACAATTCAGGATGTGTCGTCACAAGCAGAATCGTACCGAAAGTTAAAAAACTAAAGATATTTCTTGGTAACAGCTGTTCATTATTGTGGAACAATCATGTGTCAGTGGAACAGTTGTGACATCAACAATACTTAATCTTATTTTACATTTGATTTATAGCAATGATGTTAGAGTAATAACACAAAGAATTTATTGCAATTTTTATTTTAAGTTTTGAAGAATATGTTAAAGCAGCTGTGAAGAACATGGATTGAAAATAAACGCAAAGAAAACTAAAAGAATTGTAATAGGAACAAATGGATCCACAGCAAATATCAACAACAATGGAAGCGAAAAAGTAGAACACCTATCCGGTTTCAAGTATCTGTCAAATATTATTACAAGTGAGAATATGAAATACGAAAAAATAACATCAACAACTAAACATAGACATGAAGCAGAATGGATGCAAGTCAGAAGATGCTGAATGTGGAAGTGCTGAAGAGAGTAACAATACTGGAGGCGATAAAGAGAGAGAAACTGGTTAGAGCATTAGCTGCATAGAGATTGAACATTAAGTGATATAAATAAAAGTATGATAAGGAAAAACGAGGAACAAGACGAATCCAACACCTAAACAATATTAAGGAAGATAAATCTATGCTGAGGCAAAAAAGGAGAATGCTGAATGGAGAAGGTTTAATGTGAGTTGAAAGACAGCTTTCAGTACAACATTATAAATAATGATGTTGACTCCCCGAATCAAGTAAAAGATGACATGATCTACCGCTACCACACTGAATATAATAATAATATAAAATTTGTTATTATTATTATTTGCAGTTATTTCTCTAGTAATAAATATTCTTAAAATCTTTCCATCATTTCTTTGCAGTTTTACTTTATTACCCATCTTCTGTTAAATCAATAGCCTATGTATAGATGCCACATCGTTCCAATTGAAAGTTCACTGTTCTTCTTTACCTTTATATAATGCACTCTCGTCGGTCTTCTTATATGAAGTGAACTATGTAGATATTGCGTTCGTTCCATGTTAGCTAAGATTCGTATTCCAAGCACATTTGATACCACCTGATTCATAACAGGACCAACTGTCAGCTTTGATAAACTGCAACACTGCAGTGGGAGTGAGAGATCGTATTTGCGAAGTAATGCTTTTTTATCAATCGTGAAGATATCGTTCAATTTATTTCAAGCATACGTATTTTAATAATAATAATAATAATGTTTTAAATAGTTTTAATAGAAAGCAGTTTTGAAAATATTTTGGTTTTATGTATAACCAGGGTGCGAATTACTGCCGGGGATGGGAGGAACAATCCCCCTCTGGAATGTATTTATCCCTGGCTTCTAACTAGAATTCACTATCCCAGGGGTGGGGGATGAAATTGTTTCCCCTCTAACAATTATAGCTTTATTTTCACGAACATACAATGAGACTGGTAAGGTTGCGTGCTCTAGTTATCAAAACAAAAATATGTTGTGTAGACAAAGCTTTCATTGCTGGTGTTACAGCTAGTACTTCCGAAAAGTTACATGACAAAATCACTGACCACAGTTAAAGTTTACACAATAGAGGAAAGTAACCAAATTTCGCCTAGCAACCTAATAATTCACCCACACAAATTTCTCATTTAGTATGAGTTTGAAACTATTGGAGTCGATTGTCAAGTCCGAAGTAACGTGCGAACAATAATCTCTGAAGATATGTCTCGTGGCCTTTTGTATCTTTTCTCCTTGTTGGAGTTCTGCAGTGGTTCCCACGTTGTCTAAGAGCTTCAGCAACTGTAAGCTGTATAGTAGTAACTATACGCAGGCTTGGTGAATTGTAATTGGACTATAATATACATTGATAAATTTGGCGTGGAAAAGCTTTACCCTGGTGTGTGAAAAATAACATTTTAGTGTCAAGAGAGTCCTAATTTCACCCACCTGATGGATTTAAATTTCCAATCCCTAAATTTAACACCACGTATTGTATAACGTGAAGAAAGTGATTTAGTTTAGAATAGCAGAGAACAAACTGCAATTAAGTGAAAACCGCGCAATATATTTGCTATTTGACAATTATATTGTCACATCTAACAGTGCGAGAGAAATTTGAAGAGACACAAATAAGCAATTTCGTAAAAATAAAGCGAAAGGACTTTATTGATCAAGCAGAAATGGCAAAGAAGATGACCACTGTAGTTATACATCAACAAGCATCAAATCTATCACTTATTACGACACAGAGTGGCACATTAATGAAAGAATGTACTTCCAAGAACACATGGATGAAAAGTGGGTTGGATGTATAAAATGTCACATTTAGTTTCATGAAAACTGTGTTGGCAAAGAAGAAAAAGATCCACTATTTCCCTGTGATATTTGGTTGAAGTAACTAGAGAGTTGTTTGAATATAAAATCTACTTCTCCAGATTTCGTGTTTTGAACTTATAATGAATCAAAGTTTTTCTACTGACAGCCTTTTCTTTAGTTTAGAAAAATGACACACGTATTTTATGCATACATGTATATTTGTTCATAGTATTCCACTTTATGTTGTAAGCAGTTTTTTTTTAAGTCATTGTTGCTATTTATGCGTCAGCAGGCAGTGGGAGAAATTTGGACCCATTTTCTCAAGAAGCCAGCTTTGTCTTGTTTTGGAAAATACATTATTTCTCGTGTTGCATAGATAAAATTATTGTCGAGTCACAATTCTACTTTAACGTTCGTAAAAGTTAATGCAGTACTCACATTCTTGTTATGAAAATTACAATAGAATTTATGAACATTCAAAAAAAAAGGGGGGAAAAATGTGGTTACTTTCCTCTAAATATTTGGAAATTTTAGAGAAATGAAAACCAAAACGAGCCGACAGTCGTATCAAAAGTAGCTTGGCTGTTAGACTATGGTCTGGGAAATGAAAGCAGTGAAGGTCTAGAATAGATTCTGCACTTTCAACAGTACTGAAATTAGCGCTTCGCTAGCGAGAATAGGCATTTCAGGAAAGTATAATCTATTCATGATAATGCATTATTCGGAGTAAGGAGCCAGACTCTTGCTTTGCAAAGAAGAATACCCTTCAAAATCTGACTAGCATATACAATCAAGCGATACGTAGCTCTCTTATTCAAAATTGTCTTGTATTTTAAACGTTAACGTGGCCTCCGACTACATTTAAGGCTGTTTATTACATAAAAATTGCAGTACATATTATATTTCAAAATGCATATCCCGAAAATATCGAAAGTATTGCCAATCTTTTAGCAAAGGGAGCACTGTGACTAAATAATTATTCCTTGTAGAGAGAATGAAAAATGTTTACAATTTCTAGGGTAATATTACAGTCAATCATACAGTGCTGAATCTCGGAAGAAAAGGATTTTTTCCATTTGCATGGGATAGCGTGAAGTTGAGCACTTAAATTTGTACTATTATATTCTGGTACCGAGGACAAGTTGAATCTTAGATCCCAATTTATCATAATATCATCAGAAGTGTTGTCAATGATATTCCAGTAAGTTAAGTTACAAGTAAACATGAATTCAAGTACTTTATCCTCCCTGAAAAGATAACCTAATTCGCACACTGTGTGTGCTACTGGGGATTATGCATGAACTGTTGCCAATAGTCTGTAGTTTCAAGACCTAAAATCGAGAGCTGAAGGAGTAAATTGTGCGGGCGGCTATATATCACAGTCCGGGTAATCTATGGTTAGGAATCCATGGTCTGATATCTTTGGGTCTGGAAATCATGACACATTAATTAATACCGCAATTTGTAGTTTTCTTGCCTCAGAAAAGAATTTTCCAAGATCATGACCCAAGTGATCTATTGGCACTATGAGAGCATGTTAAACGTCCTTTATCCGTGCACACCAAACTGACTAGAATAGAATTTCACATGAAAATGACAGTTAGGAACCAATTATCACATTTTGAAAGATTTTACGTATGGTATGATAAAGCTACCTACTTCATAATTATATCACGATGCCAAATAACCATAATATTTGGCACAGAAGTGTTCCTTGGTTGTTGGACTCATTGAGTCCTTAATTGTTATTATCCATAGAAACAAGACATCGAAATTGTATCAATTTCAGCTGTACAAATTCACCATTGTATGCACCATGTGCCAAAGCTACACCAAACTATCATTATAGTTTTAAGTCTTCAAAGTTATATTGCTGATTATAATTAATTGAGTGAAAGTAGATATTCTAATAGGTTTAGTTCCTTAACCAGAACTCTTAACCATAAACAGGTTTTATAATCTGAAGTAAATTAACTTACGTATTCATTTATGACAATCCGTAACAACATTACATGATAATTCATAATCTACTTACTTCACTACAAGATTATAAAACATTAAAAAATCACCCATAAAAAGATATTTTCAATATTTAAATTCACATTGATTAAGTTACTTCAGCTTTAATAAACATAATATCCTTCTTCGTGGTTATACGTTCTAATTTTTGAAAACTTTTTTCCCATGATATGAACTAGTTTTAGTTTGTATTAATGTAAAAGATGGTAAAAGTCACCTTGAATTCAACTATGCGCGACAACCGAGAAAGTGTAACCTTTTAAATCACTTTTTCACAATATATGTATACAGGTTAGTGGTAATTGGTTTCCACTGCACCGGAAAAATACTTCCTCTGTCATTAGGAAGCATATAATATGTTGAGAGAAGTGCTAATTATGTTCTTAATGAAAGAAAATTAGGTAGAAGAGGGATGGGGAAACTATGAGAGGGGAAAATGAATGAAGACAAAGACAAATATATATATATTTAGACTAATTTCTTACATTGAATGGCTTTTGTGTAATAAAGAACGCAGATATATGATTCAATCGCAGCTAAGAAATTCTCAGGGACTTCTTTTGTTCCTTGTCCTTCTGTTGATTCAGTCTTTTTTTTTTCCTTCTTTGTATTTCATCTGTGAAGTACTCACACAAGATTATTATAATACATTAAGTTCGTTTTCTAGAATATTATGGCTTCCTTCTCACGAAGATTGTGTCAAGTGCTATGTCAATGCTTGGTTTAGCTGAAAAAAAAAAGAAATATGTGAACAAGGAAATTATTGTAAGGCTGAAGTAATACTGCGCATATATTACAAACTATAGGGTTGGTGCGATTGAATTGCCCAGGTGACGCTTGTATATGTTCCAAATGTTTCTACAGGGTGGTTCACTCGCAGAAAACCTTGAGTTGTTCTTTACTACAATCATAAAATACAAGTACATGGTACGAAAACATAATTGTGTCACTTGAGAGTTGACCAACCTTGAGAATTGTCTAACATATCACATCACAACAAATATTGGAATACTGCAATACTTGGCGATCTGGCGTTTCATGTTTACAAATGTGTCAATGAACTAGTTGTGGCTGATATTGTCAATTTGCAATGATGATTTATCTTTCAGTTACTGGATTGTGCTTCGTTTACACGTTCCCTTTCAACATGACCCATAAGAGGACATTCGGTTTGGAAACTGAGGTCTGGAGATCTTGGTGGGCAAAATTCTTTGAAGATAATTCGATCTCTGAAGATGTTGGTTATTACTGACACAGACCTTTCAGACTTATTAAAGGTCGCCGTGTCTTCTTGGAAGTAACCACTTTGTAACTCAATGATGTGAATGATGATTAACAATTATGTGAATGATGTAGCAGCATACGCATTTACCGAGGAAGATTAATAAAGAGCCTAACAACAGAAAGAGAACAGAAATGCTGCATAAGTCACACTCAGCTCCTTGAAACATTCTCATAGATGAAGTGCTGGATTGCTAGGTTCCCGTACGAGGAGGCGACCACTTTAAGCATTTATTGTCATGTGATACATTGGTATGACGAAGTACATTGTCAAAAATTTTCGGAGACATACGTGGAGAAATCTAGGCAACTATGGCTGCCTGGAAATTTCTTGTAATTTGGCTAATATAACACAACCACCTTGCAAATTTCAGGAGGAGGGGGAATTAGAAACCTCAGGCGAGATTTGAACATGGGTTCTTTAGTTAGAAGTCCAGAGTTTTAGTAACTGGACTAAATTGCCACTGAAGAAATCAGTGCATCAAATCAGTATAGAAGGTCATAAATATGTTGCCCGAACCCCCCAAACATGAACAAAGTTACTTCCACTCCTTACGACATGTTCTAATAACGTTTTCTATGTGTCAAGTAGTAATCGCAATCCTCATTCACTGAGAATTTTTCATTTATTTAAAATACGTTATTAAAATGGCGGCAGCAAACACTTGATGAGAATTGCACGTTTGATTACGATAAGAAACACTTTTCTCTTTCTGCGCATGTGCGAAAATCATATTCTTTATCTCTCTGCACCAATACACCTCTGATAATGACTTGCCTGGTCACTCTATCCACAATCGATCAAATTTCATCTAGAGAATAGCAACAATGATCCCCTTGTTTGTTTCGGAACAAGTTACTGCTTGAGTTTTCCCAGTTATAACTAAATCATCCTTAAATTCTATGCTACCAGTCCAGATTTTTAGTCATTCAAATATTTGGTGATTTATATCGATACCTTATTCGAGTACCTGTTTATTCGTTCCTTTGGATATTCTTTCGTATTTGAGTCAGTTAGATTATGCGGAAATCCAATTGCTCTTTCATTTGACACCCGCTTGTACGATTATATGGATAGCCGATTAAATTCATTATTCGAATAATGTCCAGATTAATACTGAAACGAACAATTTTGATATTTTTACAACTGTCACAACATAATTGTAATATTCACACTGTACAGAAAAGGTGAACTTCTTGTACATGCATCTTCTGCACACCTCAAATCAGAGGTGTACAAACTCACTTGTGAGCGCGAGTGAGTTCGAGATTGTGAGCTTGAAGTGAGCATGAGGATGAGTGAGTGTTTTCAACGAAATGACCACCTTTGCTTTAAATGAGTCAAGTTTGCATAACTGTGCAAAGATGTGAACAAATGGATTTTTACAAGTTACAACAAAGGTTTATTGAGCGGTTTTGTTGCAAAGAAGACTAGAAAGTTTAAAAAATGTTATTTGGAGCGGGAATAGAACTCGAGTCGTTTCCATTATATCTTATTATCACATATTGTCACAAAATTATGAACCGTTGCCCTGTTTCTAAAGTACATTGTATCTGCATGTATTATTTGTTCCTATTTCCCCACAAACAATAGAAAAGATCTATTTTTTAAACTATTATTTTTATTGAAAGTTTACTTATTGTTTTTCATTAAATACTAAGATTCGATCGAGTAATGCTTACTTTAAATAGTGTACTAAGTTCGTGACAAGTAAATTTGGCGATAAAGATATTTCAAACAATAATTCTTGCTTTTCTGAAATATAAATTTAAAAAGCGTTAAAGAAATTCAATTTGCTTCAGTCACCATTGTCATAATTTTAATTCGCTAATATTGTCGTTTTAACAAAACTGAGACACCAGTCACAAGACTGTAGAGAAGTAATACGGGAAGTAAGTAATAAGTAGAACAAGATACGGGAAACAATAATATAATTTATGATACTGTAATAACAGAAACGAGGAGCATGAACTTGATTTTATTGCAGATCGTTTTGTGAGAAAACAGCTTCCTGGCAATTTCTTTTGCTTTGTTTTTTTTAAGCTTTCTTTTTAACTCATAGTCTACAAATATGAATTTGAAAAGGAATTTACTAAAATCAAATCAATCCATTGACGGTGGAAGATCTTTTGTTGAATCGATTGGTCAGAGTTTTCATGGGGGTTCCATGTAGGTGTCGTAGAAGAACTGTAATACTACTACAACTTATTATTATTGTTACTTAAGTAGCCTATTATCCTCAGTGGATGCATTCAGATAGGCATCCCGCAAGGGGCTTTTTTATTGGCTTTATATCTTTCAAGATTTGTAGAATTGCAAATCAAATTATAATGTTAATATCTGCTGATAATTTGAAAATGTACAAAATTGTGAGATATTTATTTCATTTGAATTTGAATTTATATGTAGCTTTCTTGCGTCTATGGTTCAGGTTTATATTTATTCTCAGTGCTTACAAAATACCTTTGACATTCCATCAGAGTGGACACACAATAATAATATTGCAGTATTCAAATAGTGTCAAACTTTTAAATTTAATGATTTAGTACTAGCTAACAGTTTGAAGAACTCTTATTTTACAAACATATCATGTCAATATCAAGTTTTATCATTATTTTAGGAATTTAAGATATCTACGTGCTATTATAAAATACTTTAGTAATATCAAAATTGAAATTGGAATACACCTCTCAAATTCAGTTGTTGCTTTGCATTCAGAAAAGGTGAAGTATGTGCAAAGCAAACATTTTACAAGGTATTTCAGATTTAAAGAAGGCTATAGCTTTGACATATACTCTGGAGATTGACTCACTAAATTACAGGTGGATTAATCATTATAAAGCAATGTGGAATATTGAATGTAGCAAAATTAAAAACTTAATTTCTCATGAAAGAAATTCCCTGCTAATGGTGGTAACAATAATATAACGTTAGAATCTACTGGTTGGTCGAATGGCTAGAATGTTCTTCAGTGCGCAGCGTCCCGGGCTCAAACTCGGTGAGGTACTTTTACTCACAATAGTTCTTAGTTTAGTTTTACAAAACTATAGATCAGAAAATCGCAGAATCGTTTACAACGTTAGTAACAACTCAAATTTCAGGAAAATCTTAAGTATATGTTGTCTTGACTGAATTCCCAGCAAGTCGGACGACGTAGGCCCAACGCGGGCATTTGTTCGGTTAAAGTCAGGTCAATAGATGGGAAAACGTCGGTTTTTTTAAAAATCCCGACAAGGAGCCGACGTCGGCAAGCAGTGACTGGGCTCAGTTTCGCTCCTATGCCGCTAAGTCGGGGAATCGACAGTGGCCCGGAAAATAGCCCGACGACCAAACGCCAATTATGGGCCGGTGCCAAATTTCCGCATCCTATGTCCAGACTACTATGAAATTCCCCAAATGTTCGAATACATTCTACATTAGCGAAGTAATACTCGAGAAGGTAGCACGGCGAAATTTATCATTACTCAAGAACGATCATACACTGTAGGCTATAAAAACAATTAATTTTTATTTACTTTCGTCACCAAGCCGCAGTAGTTCAGTGGCAAAGCGTTGGCGTAGCATTCGCGAAGTCGTGGGTTCCATTCCAAAGACAGACCATCCTTTTTGAGGTTTTGCCAGGGTTTTTCCTCAGTCACATCAGGTAAATGCCGGAATGGCACAGATGCCTAAAGGTCATAAATACAATTCAGACTCAAATTTACCTTCGTTGGTTTTTGAAATTATCAAAAGAGTAAGATTGACCCTTAAAGACGTTTACAAATGGGACGAAGAATCTACATAAGTTTACAGAAAATCAATCACACACTTATTCTGTGAGTGAGTAGAACAAAATCAGCGTCGATCACGAAAGAAATACAACTATTGTCTGCTGTATCGTTTTATTTAACACAATGTAAATGCCATTTCCGAAGAGTGTTTTTAACATCTTAGAGATATGAATATTATCGATCCTCAGTAGGATGTACTACAAATATTACCATATTTTACTACGCTCTTTTTGGGGACAGGAAAAATTTATAACGTTGGTAATATGGGCATGAAGTCGGAAAACATAACAGCACAGTAGGATGCATCAATTTTAATATAAAAATGTAATGTAATTTTACATGCATAAAAGTTAAGTATTGGTAAACCTTTAATATGCAGAAGTTTTGCCTAAGCTACTAAC
The DNA here is from genome assembly GCA_022664845.1 of Lepisma saccharinum. Lineage (NCBI taxonomy): Eukaryota > Metazoa > Arthropoda > Insecta > Zygentoma > Lepismatidae > Lepisma > Lepisma saccharinum. The sequence continues at coordinate 20,935 of JAGDQP010026995.1, forward strand.
ATCATATTATTTTTAAACATTTTTATGCACTAATAATAACTATTAGGAAGTGCTTGTGACCTTGTTGAGAAGAACGAGTGCTAACAATGAGAAACAACTTTTACTTTTTAGCAATATGAAAGACCATCTTGTCAGAGCATAAAGATAGATTGAAGGTTGACTTAATTAATATAATACAATAATTGGTTTAATACAGTTTGACAAATCGGCACAGTTATACCTGTTGGTAGTATAGTGGTTAAGTTAAATTAAATTTAAACAAATGTTTAATTAATTAAATTAACAGTTATAAAACAATTACTATTTTCGTGCAATAAACAATAAAAGCCAACCAAAAATAGCAATAGCAAATCACATAAGCTATTATAAATTATCAAATAATTATTATAGAGTACAAAATTACAAGTAATTTTTTAATAAAACAGTCAAAATTAAGTTAAAAAATCAATATTTATATTTTTTATAAATTTGCCTGTTACATAATCATGTTACATTAATAAAAACAAAACCTTAGCTAACAATATTTTAAAGAAAAGCAAAACTTAAGGTTAAATTAAAACAGGATTTTGCAAGGTAACTTTTGCAAACAGCTTACTTTAGTTTTCTTATTTCGTTCCTTTTATTCCTATAATCAAAGCAATGTAAGTAACAATAAAAAATAATAATAATAAAGTCCAAATATAAAATACCGTCTATTCTGGTGAGCTAGTCTTTTATATTTCTCAAAAGTAAACGTTGTTTTTAATTGTTAGTACTCGTTCTTGTAAACAAAGTCACAAACAAAATAATATAACGTTTGCTTAGCCAAAAAATCTGATTATTAATGGTTTACCAATACTTAATTTTTATGCATTACATTTTTTATATTAAAATCGGTACATCCTAAATGCATCTAATAAAAAAAACGTTACAAACTTCTTCAGTTAGTCCGCAGACGCTAAGAAACAAATAAAAACTTAATACTATCTACATTATAAGTTGTCTGGCAAAGAGCACTTCCTAAACAGTAGGTAATCATTACAACACAATAGCAAGACAACCAATTGTCGTTTGGTTTCTGTCTCTCATTTTATGTGACAGGCACGTTTCAGTTAAACAATTTTTAATTTCATAATTAACAGTCTGTACAACTTTAATTTATTGCAATTTAGTATAAGATAACCGTTTGCAATATAGCTGTTAATTAATGAATTTTTAATGGTCATTTTGATATTCTTGTTATCGCCTTTAATAATTGTAAAAAAAGTTATTAAAAATAACAACCTAATCAAACAACTGTAATCATTGTGTAAGTGACCTTAATTATTGTTAATTGTAAAACTCTATAATTCTGTAAACAACTATACTACCGTTATCAATACCGATACCAAGCACTGTTGCCACGAGAAGAGACAGAGAAATTACTATTGAAAACGAGACAAGACAGAGTTCTCGTTATGTAAAATATAAATCATTTCGAGACGAGACGTTCTCTGGACAATACATTTTCGAGACGAGACAGCCTAAATCTCGTCTCGATGGCTAAACCAAACGTTCAATTCAATTGTTAATTGTAAAAGTATACTTCTATCCTTTTGAAATAAAAGTCTCAATCACCACGTCAATTTACGTATATATCTAATGATACCCTTAGTCTCAATTAAATAAACAAGACCGTAATGTACTTAAAATGTATCTAATGTACATAAAATATTCATATTTCCTCTGAAATGGATCTTCTTTAGCAACTTAGGGTTCTCTTCAAATTTTTGTCTTAAAGTTTCACATGATACGTTTTTACAATTCACATTCTCTGAATGGGATAAACTCATCTACGACTTTTCCTCAACTCATAGTCCTATCCTCTACTCATAGTCACCTTACCGTCCTATGTACAAAAATGTTATCACTAAATCTGGGAACTTTTGGTGTTTGTTTTTTAATCTCTAGGATTAATACTCAAAACCACTACTTGAAAGAAATAATACAGTTTGTCAGAAAGTCTGAAAAAAGTTTAATATGTATCTGATTACATACTGAACCGTACACTACTTCCTTATGCAGGTAGGCACGTTTCTAGATTTTTTTTTTGGAGAAGGTCCTGGCATTCATGAATCAAGGTACACTGCAAGAAAATGGTTGTGTTAATTCACACTATTCGGTGCCATAAGGCGACCATCACCTTTTTGTGTTAAATCAACACAGCAAACAGTGTTGATTTATATAACTCAACATTGTGACAGTGCTAGAATGATATTGTAACAGCCTAGTTGCTGTTCCATTTTTATTTTATTTTTCTCCCCTTTTATTTTCTTAGTCTCCGTTTTGTTTTCTTTCAGTGTGTTCTCTTTAGCTCATTCTCTTTGGTTGGTTTTAGACTCTTTGAGCGTTTTCCGCTTGGGTTTTCTTTGGATTTTTAATCGTTATCCATTCAGGTTTTCGTTAGTCACGCAGCAATGACTTGGATCTAACGCTTGTTTTTGATTGGCCCTAGTCAATGCTTCGTGACTTGTTTTTTGCTGATTGGTGTGAATCAGCCTTCTTCTCCGTTTGCTGGGAGAACTGCTCTCCCACGCCATGTTAGTTTAGTTCCAATTTTTAAACCGAAGCGACCAGATGCATGGGCTTTCCATCACCTGTACTTCCTAAGCCCTGTCTACGAAAGGTAGATGTAAACACTAAATTTAGCGTAATTTTTGATGATATTTCGATTGATTTCATCCGTTCCGGAAAATTACCTTAAATCATATTAAGAAGAATAAATACCGATACAAGTGCTATCAAAACTTTTTCGTCATCATTTCGAAATTTTCACCGTGTTAAATTATATATTTTGTTTTGAGATTATTTGTCAATATGTACAATATGTTCTAAATTTTAGTATGGGGCCGCTATTGACCGAATTCTTGCATTATAAATATCGGTCCGTTAGGTTTCAATAATCATATGCCAATTTCTCGTCTCCCGTTTTTCCATATCTATTCGAAATTCCCGGTTAGCCATGTTTGACAGCTACCGCATATTTTCCATACTTGATCAAATTAGCAACATGTCTGCTCGATTATTTTTGCGTACCGCTTTGACGCTAATAGTAAATTATAATTTATTCAACATGGTTCGATAATTTTTGGTTTCAACTCCAGCCACTATTCTCCAATGAAAAATCATATTTTATAACAATATTTTGTATTTTCAAAATTTATTCAGAACGTCGTTTGTATAACGTAGTAATCGTCTGTAATGACGTCACAAAAATATTAAGGTTAAAGTGATTCTTTAATTATCATGCATTTTGGACTAGAACTTCTTTCGTGTAAGTAATACTGTGCTAAAACTTTTCCAAATTGTACAACAATATTTCGGAAATAATTTGTGAAAACTTCAACGAAATTTGTTAATTATTACAGAAATTATGGACATTAATGTGTGACTACATAACTTTCAGTTCGGCTTAATTCATGTATACCAGCGATTCAAATTTGTTTGTTTTACAATGCAACAGTAATTCTGTTCAGATTCTGATAAAATTATCATAGCCGAAAGCGTGAAATATGTACATTCAAAGCAATAAATTGGAATTATGAAATTTTTATATTTCTTCGAAAACAAATCTTGAGTTTATGTTCAGTGAACGTAGTGTAGAAACCTCTCAGTTAACCAGGTACGATATAAGGCATTAGTTCATAATCCTCTTACAGTGTATGGTAATATTTAAAATGTGCAGTGAGTTATTTAATGTTTAACTTGATATCTATTGGAAATTAGCTATGAATTGTTACGTGAAGTTGACAGCAATTGATACTCATTATTTATGTGTTTCGGTAAACCTATCGTTTTAAGTGATGTTAATTTAATTAGATTAGATCGGTTCATAAATCTGTAGACCAGTGGTAGGATTCTTTCGCCAGCTGAGAAGTGATGACTTGGGAAAGGAACTATATATTGAATTTCTGGTTATTTCTGCGTTGAAATATGAAGTGACTCCAACATGTGATTTGTGTTAATATATATTATTTGCGTTTTGCGTTATGACACTACGTTTGGACTGAGTTGCGACCGTCATTCGTTGTGTTCGTTCGTCTTTATTTCAGGAATTGCGATTCCAGACTACAGGTGTGGGCCCTACTAAGGTAAAGGTAAGACATGGTCTTTTGCCACCCTGTAGACTTCGAAGTGAGTAAAGACATAGTATGAGTCACATATGAGTCGTTATGCGTATTATCGTTTAAGATTATTTCCCAAGTAAAGATTTGCGTTTTTCTTTCTTAATCTGTCGCTAATCTGAACCAGCTGGTACTTCAGAGTATGAACTGACGATCTAATTAAAAGATTGGAGGTGTCGCCTTACCGGTATTTCCTCCCTCGATCTAAATTATTTTTTTTCACAGTGATCACAAGGATCTGGAATCCTCTTTCCCAGATATTCTTAAATCTGGAAGGCATTTCTGCGCCGCTCGTCTGGGGTGTAGAAAATGT
>JAGDQP010026996.1:0-25389 GCA_022664845.1 Lepisma saccharinum
CATTGTGTTCCACCAGGACAAAGCCAGGCCACACACATCGATAGTGAATTGCCAGAAGCTCCGAGAGCTTGGTTGGGAAGTTCTTATGCATCCACCTTATAGTCCGGACCTGGCACCGAGTGATTACCATCTGTTCCTGTCCATGGCGAACACGTTTGCTGGTGAAAAATTCGCTTCAAAAGAAGCTTGTGAAAATCGACTGTCTCAATTTTTTGCCAATATTGACAAGGGCTTCTATGAGAGAGGCATCATGATATTATCTTCCAAATGGCAACAATTTATCGAACAAAACGGCGCATATGTGACCTAAATCGGATCATTCTAACTATGGTAAGTCAAGCCTTCAATGTCATGCAAAAATAATGGATTACTTTTTACTACACAGATATAAGAAAATACCAGCAAGAATAACACCAACTCGCTTTATTATAGTTTTGCCTACAAGTAATTCACAATACTGACGCTAGAAGGCGCCATCCGTCTTGCAAAGTAGGCTCCTTTGGTTTCTCAGCAAAAGGAAGGAATGAAGGAAAGGAAGCATTTAGGATTGTCCGTAGCTATCTTCTTTCCTACTGACCTTGAACCTTGAGCGGAAGTGAGGTCCACTATTTGTAGCAGAAGGTGAACTTCTCGGTCAGGCCATTCTGACCAATCAGAAGCGGCCTGGAACTTAGCGTTGGCAGAGACCTACTCCTTTCTTTCCTACTCGGTGGCACCTGTGAAGTTCTCTCTTGCTCTTTCCAAAAGAGATTCACTGCCCAATGCATAGTGAGATACTGGAATTGTTTTCTCCAAATCCCACCTTCGCAACACTATAAATGGTTGCTACAGGGCTGGAAACTACATGATAATTACCACGATCGTAAAGACTTTCATCGCCGCACGATGTAAATCCAGATTTTACTACTAGAAAATATATAGTAAATTGGATGCTTAGCACATCTTGGCTAAAGTGTGTACGATTTTAAAACCAAGTGAGTTGATCTATCATCACGCTTTTAAGATAAAAAGAAGGGGAAAATTCAAATGCATGTTGCGGACGAACTACAAAAATTTCAACGTAAATATAACTATCCAGTCGCTGAAGTCTTCTCACTCAGTCTTGAATGCAGAGAATTCAGGAGGTGTGTGGGGGTGGTGTAGGAATTGTGCTAAAAGAGGAACTTTACTTTCAAGAACAATATTTTATCTTTTGCAATGGCTCATAACAAACTCCCTGGATAATTTTGAAGCTACAATGGGGATTTCTCTCGCCCCATGCTCTAGGTTCATCATTAGTACCATCAGATGTAATTATTATACACGCATATCGGATTGAGCCTATGTCGAAGCAAAGTACTCACCATTGGTGCAGGGGGCTTTGTGGTGAACAAACACCGTGTGCGTGGGTTTTCTCGAGGTGCTCCCGTTTCCTCCCATTTTCTTCATTCCACCAATTCATTCCATCATCATCCATACGGCCTGAGCATAGTTGCCTAAAGGCCTTGAAATGAATTTTTAAAAATCGAAGCCAAGTATGGGAGTTAATCTGTCCATCAAATGTTAAAGCCACAATTTTCCACTTTAATGGAAAAAGAAAAATATATCCTCGACATAATACGAAGCATATTCAAATTTGATAAGTGACAAATATTTATATTAGCTTTATATTTATATTTACATTTATATTTATATTTATAAAGCTTTATGTATATTAATTAGTCGCATCTTCACTATTAGGTTTTAAAGACTGCTTAAAATCTTGTCGGGGATAAAATGATCGTGTAAAATGTATATTGCAGATACATGAGTAGAATGATCGATCCTTTTCATTCCATCATAGGACATTTAACACAGGCCCACAAAAACGTATAGCGCCCCTACCACCAGAGCGTGACCAAAAGTTAGGGTGCCACCCCACCGTATCGAATTGAACAAAATTAGTTTGTGTATCAACTGTGACCACAGCGAGCCAAATGAATTATAGAGTTAAAATATTTGAATGCTGTAATGAGTTTTGGTAGTGTTGCGCAGAAGTGTACCGCGCATTACGATTGATTGTAATGTTGGAGAAGAAGGTTAGTTGTTGACTAGCCATGGCATCGTCAAGTGTATCAAAGGCTGTTGCAGAGCAAATTGAAGTTAAACTATCAGCACCAGCGTGTAAGTGTACATCACGTTGGGTGGACAAATCATGTATTTGGTCATCCATTGAGAATTGGGACGCTAAACGGCCGTTGTTGTGCATAGGTTGTTATACGAATCAACCTAGTCAGCGTTATCATGTTTGTATAGGTTTTCGAGGCGGATACTTATTTCCTGATGCCTTGCCCGAAGAAGTGTTTGCAATGTTTGCAGATCGCACGAAATTAGTTTTGCGAGATTCAGAGACTGTGGACGCTTTGTTTAATCTTTATTTGGAGAAGCATCCCGACGCAGGTGAATTAAAGGAAAAGTTTGATTAGGGACTTCAACGCATGCTGAAAACTCAAATGTACGAGTTACAGGATATGTTTGGTGAAAAGGATAGTAATGCAGCCTTTGGTCATTGCTGAGAGACAGTGTAGTGGATAAAACTATTTACTCGAACTGTGTTTGTTTAGTGACGTGCAGTGATTATGGCTCAGTGTACATACTGTATTGGCCAATATATTTTAAACAAGTGTGTGTTGAACACCATAAGTACTTATTTGCAAAATAATCCTATTGAATGCACTGAGTGTAATTTACATCAACCACATAATTGCATGTACGTTTGGAATACAGGAATTGTTATTGGAAACCATATTCAAAGTCATTTGAATGATCCAGTACTTTTCAAAGACTATTACGATTTATTCGTACAACAGGGTCATTCACACTTTTTGGAAACTACCTTGTTTAATGTTATTTGTCAATTTATTCAAGACCCTGAATGCATTGCACAAGTGATACCCTTAATTGTGAAACAAACTCTGAATAGTTCACGCATACTTAGTGCCAGGCAGTACATCATTGATTTTCAAGGGTTTAAGATTTCCCCTAATGAATACATTATTAGAGAATTCTGTTTAGTTGCATGTGATGCCACTTTGTTATTTGATTGTCTTTTGAAATTATCTTGCGAACGTTTTGATTTAGCTGCTGCATATCAAACACAAATCGATTGGCTCAAACATCATTTGCATGGGTTAGAATGGAATACGTCCAATGGATATACTATATCCTACATTCGCCATATTATTGCGCAACTTTGTGAAAGGGGATCCATTTTTTATCGTAAGTGTCATGAAAAGATGATGATGTTGCAAAAATTATTTCAACTGAAAAATATTGTAAATTTAGAAGACCAAGGATGTCCTGCCTTACGCACATTAAATTTTAAAGTGGACATTTTAAAATGTACTTATCATGAACCAGTGAAAGAGTATGCATGTGCTTTACGGAATTGCTCACAGTTACAATATTGGTTAAAACTTCAAACATCAAAAGTCATTGACGGAATATCCACAATGAAATTGTAATTTAGAAAGATAATAAATCTATTCTACCAGAATGTGTATTTTTTATTTCATGAAATGAAATCCAAACGATTGAGAGGTAAAAGGTTTTTATTACATCTAAACTAATCTACTACAAATGGTTATACATGATAAATATTTTAAAACTATTTACATTTTTTCTTTGTTTTCAAGATTTCCTTGACCAAGTTCAGTACCAGCTGATCATTTCGTTGTAAGTTAATTTTTGAAAATTTTGAAAATATATTTACATTTCTCACTTTATAATATATATGATACAGAACAAACCACACAAAACGGAATTATCAGCTTGGTATTGAACTTTATTTACATGATACATTGAAGAATTGCGTTGAAGAAACCGTACTATAGGTTTCGGTGGATTGCGGCCCAAACTATCAAAATAAAAGGCTCGACGATTTTTATTGATGTAGATACATGTCCAGTGTGTTTCTTGCTGATACGACGGACTCAAATTAATGATTATTGCAGCTGGTGCCTTCACAATTACAGGTAAATGATTCAATGGATATATGCCAGTCAATATGGAACTTGTGACGCAGTCATGTAACACAACACTTAACAGTTCATCAGACCACATAGTCAGGACGAATCACAGTCCAGATAATCATATTCAAGTACACTGGGACTTGGACTTATGGGGGTAGGATTATATATGTTTTCTTGTTCATGACTTACATATCGTGACAAATCATGATAGGTCAGAAACTTACTATAATACTGTGCTTCATAAAATCCACATCGGAATGTTTGAAACTGATGCTGGTAATGACCAAAATGACTTGCAGGGAATAACAGTTGCGTTGATTTCGGACAGTTGAAATCCTCCAGATTTAACACACTTCTTCCCAGGAGTCGTTCCAAAAGTGTTGTCTGCGACGGCCGTGACCGTAGAGAACATCAATATGTTTTGCATAGTTGACAAGGACTTGGTGCAAATATTTGTATGCTACGTCGCCTTCTGACCATTGTAGTCCATAGATGTTTGTGGACAGGTCATCGTTGTCCAACTGAAGTGTTAGCGGTAAGTCTTCATTGTTTAAGGGTTGTTTAAAAATCCAAGTATGTGCGGTATTGAGATCGGGGTTGACAACGGCCAACTCCTTGACGATAAGGTCATCGTCACCTGCTTGATCAAACGCCAAAAGTGGATGATTGCCCTCATACTCTTGTTATTACACTAATGTAAACAGGAACTTACTTTCACCTTATATACATGTTCTGAGACAGAGTGCCAACTACTTTACTATAATGACATAAAACTTATGGTAATCAACGCCTAATTGATGAATTATACCATATTATCCGTATACACGTTTCGCTCCTTATCGATTTGAATTAATGAATCAAATTGCGCATAAACTACAAAAGTAATGGAATTTTCAAGATTTTGACTGAATCCCATTTTAATATTAACAGGTGAGTCTTTGACAACATCCCATGTAGAATCGTCTAATGTATTGGTAAGTGACAAAATAAAAGCATACAGCGTATAGCCGATATTCTTCAGGTGAAATGGTATGCCCTGCATTTTGATGAAATATGCCAGTCCCGGAAATTAAAGTATGGTAACTTGGAATAAACAAATTGTTTGCAAAATTAGGAGTCAAGGGAGTGGGTGGATAAAATTTAGAACCAACCTGCACTTGAAGTTTGTTGAGATTAAAATGTTGAAACTGGAAAGGATTTTCATTGTATTGTCCATTGAATGCAGTGTTTGAAACAAAACCAATAACAAGACCTTTACGAACTTTTCCTAAAAATAAATTATCCATATTGAAAGTAGATACATTTTGGGGTATGGTATGAACACGTGTTTCTACGCGTGTCATTGGAAGTTTTTCAGTATCCTGAAGCATATTTCGATTTAATTGAAGAGACACATCAGTAGATATTTTCATACGACGTGCAAACAGTATAACTTCCTCCAACTGAACTTTGAAATCCGATTGTTGTGCTGCCATAAGACAGAATGCTTCTTTACTACGACTGAGCTTGACTCGCATGTTAACTTTATTTGCAAGAATTCGATCAAGGGTTGTAATATCGGTGACCTAACATTTCAATAGATGCACTACCTGCAATCATTGCACTACGATTTTGAAATCCAACATTGGCATTGGTTAACGTATTAAACTGTCCTCCCGTATCCTTATAGCATAAAGCCGTTTTCAAATGAGTATTGGTAGCATCTTCAACATAGTTCAGACTTGTTTCGAGATAGGAACAGTAGGGATAGGTTCCATTCGAAGACGAAATGATTTTATCATTCAAGTAAATATCGACTTGTGAAAACATGGAATGAAGGAAATTATTCACAGGTCCAACAATATCAGCTGCAACGGGCGGTGGTCCTGCTTCAGCTACTTGTAAATTATCTCCATTTCCCCTAATACTTTACATTTGACATACAGGTAAAGGTGCGAAGGATGAATATACTCTGATGTATCTCCAGAAATAGCAAATTCAATGGGTCCTTCGGATGTGAGTGTTGAAATAGGTCGATAGTCAACCATATGCGAGGATTCTATTGCAGTTTGTGTCATAGGTACAGATACCAAATCCAATTCATTTGTACAGCACTCTACTACCAGGCGTAAGAAAGGACATGATGATTAACTAAAAATATCTCTTCGTCTAGTACTTGTGCGTTTAAGACGCTTTACTGGTGGTCCAATACGTGGAGGAGCACTTCGTTTACGTCCGCGTCGTCTACCGCTACCCGTAAGCAACTGATTTAATTTTGTTTCCGCTTTTGTCTTTAAAGCTGATCCTGCTTCGCGTACGCGTGCCTTTACGGATTCTTTTACAGGTCGATTTTCTAACATAGCCCCAGCAACTTGAATTCCTGTTTGTAACGCTTGTCGTCCAACGGCTTTGGCACCTTGTTTAATAAATGGCATTGCAAATCGAAAAAGACCACGAAATAATTTTCCGATTCCGTGGCCGCGCTGATAGACGGGTCCTGCAAAATACGGAATTGCGCGTCCGCGATGTACGGCTACTTTCATTGTGGGAGACGAGTAAACTGAAGTGTCAACGTCAATGTTCCGGATGCAGATGGCAAATCACGTCCTGCACGATCCTTTAGTAGGATTTCAATGGTATCGAAACTTAATTTAGATTGTGGAAAATAATGGACGTTTTGAAAAGTATTAGTTTGCACTTTTCCATGATTTGTATCTGTCATGGCCACAATTCGAAGTAATGGTGCTTTTGTATCACCAACATATTGTGGCTGAATGAGATCCGTGTATAAAAACACTTGTTGTGGGTACCCAATGCCTAGGTAGGGTTGTTTTTGTATTGCTCCAAGTTTTAAAATTTTAATGCTAGGTTCAAATCCTAATTGCAATGCTAACATGGGAGAGAAACGAATAGCTTGCATATTATCGGTGGTTTTGATTTGAATTGTATAGGAATAGGTAAATTCTATCCATGGTGTAATTTTATTGAGTTCATCAAGTAATTGTTGAACGGTTGCATAATATCCCGATGTAATATGATGTTTAAGTTTTGTTCCGTCCTTTAAATCTAACCAAAAAATATTTTTTCCATCAAACACATTTTGACATTTGAGTGGAATATGAATTTCACTAAGTCCAATCTTCCACGATGTATCATTCAATTGAATACGATGATTGAGAATATTACGAAAATGTAGATATATTATTTGTATACGTTTTTGTACTTGAATTTGAACTGAGTAATGTAAAAATTATCATCAGTACTTTCGGAAATCATGCTCTCTGTTTAAAATGAAGTGTAATTCTTGACGTTCCAAATTGAAATAGCAATTTTTGTCCACGTTCATCTTTTTAGTCTACGTGTAAAGTATCAAAATATGACTTTTCCACTTTCATATACTGAGGCCGTTCAAACATATAGGATTTGATTTCACCGTACTGATACTCGTGCACACTTATTTTTCGAAGTAGTTTTCCAATGGCAGGCTGAGTCTTGACCACATCAAGACAAACATTAATTTCGGAAGGGATATTATAATTTAAATTCCATGGAAATGGTGCAAGAATGGTTACAATCAATGGCCGCTTACGTCGGCTATGCGGAAAATAGTGAATGCTGTGATTCTCCATGTTTGGATCATTACTAAACCCAAGAAGATTTTGTAATGCAGGTGTCATTGCAATTACATAATGTCGTTTTCGATATCGTCTGTGTTTAATATAGACACGATCACGTGTGTAATCATAATGTAACATACGAGGATCATCGATACCTGTTGCATCATCTTCATCCTCAACAAGAGGAACGTCATCTACAAGTTCAGATTCAGCATCGTCATCAGCAGCAGTAAGTTCTGCTTCTAATTGTTTATTCAATTGAGTTACTTTAAGTAAATTTTGAAGTATGATTCGTAACGGTTCTTTTTCATCTTTCTTTTCTTTTGCTTCTTGTACTGCTTGTTCCTTTTCTTGAGTTTCAATAATTTGTGGAATATTTTCCAGCAATGTCGGTACGGAATCATAATACCCGGGTGGAAATTTTATATTACATTGTTTTCTTTTTTTGCCTTCCGTTTGAATAATAACTTCTTGCTCTTGCTTAATATTATAAAAACTCCAGGGAATACTAATTCCCGTTAACCCCAGCACCCAATTTCCTGTTAAATGTATTGGTTGAGCAAGCTTTGTTGTATACGATGCTGTGGTATTATCAAATACATGTAAACTAGCATTCGACGGCAAAGTTACATAAAATTCATTAGCATGCTCGGATGATGTCATGATGCTGACTGAACAGCTCCTCGTCGTACCCAGCTATTCATACTTGGAGGATATCCTAACCATTTCACGTAGATCCATCCTTTTCTTCGTTTTAACACTTTCTCGATAAGCTACGTTTTCTTTTTACTTCTAAAATGTTTTTGAAGCAACTGATTGTAAAAGCTTCCCTTGATGGGATCACCATTCCAATCATTAATTTTATACACGACAGGATTACTTTTAATACATTTGTCAACAATAAAAATTTCAAGCGACCATTTGGGTAAGTATCCCTTTTCCAATTTATGTTTATATTTCCTTACACGAACATAGTCTCCGGATTGTAATTTACATTTGGGTTTGTTTTTGGATTTGTTTCCGTACATGGTTTGCCAGACTTGGTTTACGTTTGTATACGAGACGTCAATAGGTGCAAGCTTAATTGTGGAATGCGGACTATGATTATAACCGTGTACGTGATTGTCTAATACGCCAATGTACCGGTATGTATTTTCTGCCGTAAAGTACTTGTATATTTTTTCCTTTAATGGGCGAATAAATCGTTCCACAAGTGCTGCTTTTATTTCCGAATGGACACTGTAATGATTGACAGCATACTTTTCAAATACGCGTTTCACGTGCTGGTTATAAAATTCCGTCCGTAAATACGTTTGACAATGTGCTAATGGTAATTTCAACGATTTTAAAATGTTTCTAATGGCTTCAGCTACAACAGGACCCGTTTTATTTTTGACGGAAATACATATTGCATATCGTGAAAAAGCATCAATTGAACATAAAATGTATCTCTACCCATCATTATACTTTGACACATTTTGCATATCTGCTAAATCCATTTGTAGTAATTCATTTGGACCACTCACATATTGTTTTCGCGGAAATGTTTTACGTAAGGGAGCATGTAATGTATCTTGTGATGCTAACCATTTTTGAACTTTTATTTTTGATGCTGCACTTTTTTGTTGTAATTGTTTAATACTGCCTAGAGATACTGGATCAGAATACGTATAGTACAATTTGTATAACGACATGTTTACATTTTATAATATCTAAAATTTCTTAGAATTGTATTACGTTTTTTGGACTTTGTTTTCATTTCTTTACGAATAGATGATGATGGTTTCTTAAACGAAGTTGAACCTGAACCAGACTGAAGATTAAGTAATTCTTTTGGAATATTAATTTCCCGCAGTAATTGCTGGAATGTTTGTATGTCAATTGGAGTTCGTGGTTTACGTTTTCTTACCACTTCATTTACAAGATCAATAATATAAGATCCTGGGAGAACAGTATTGTCAATGGTTACTACACCGGATGGATCCCAACTGATGCGATTGGATGCGTGCACTAGATTTAATAAAACTGCTGTTTTCCGACTAAGAGTTTTAGAAACAGAATCTAAAATCAGCTGAAATAATGGATTTGTAGAAATACTTTTTGTTGTGACATCTGATTCTACGAGAGGTAGTGCAATGGGTTGATTTCTTGGTGGAATATGACCCAAGTACCTATGCAAAGCCTGCTGGTACATTTTACACTTTTCTTATGGCGTTATATCCGTACGTGTTAATACATTTTGCATTTCTTGATCTAAGCGGGTTTGGTGTGATTCCTGGGATTTTACGGATGATGCTAATTGTGCTGTTGCTTGTTCCGGTACAAAAATCATTTTTTGAAATTGAGGCGTCGCCATATTACCAATTGAAAAGGATACCGGCCACTACATTTAATATTGGTGCTAAGAATAAAAGTAAAATTGCGCCACCTTTTTGTAATAATATTTTTCGTCTACGTTTATAACTGGACTTTGCAAGAGACAGTGCACGCAACGTCCTTTTATGTCGACGTAATCTTGCTTTCTGATGTGGATTCATTGGAATGTTTCCATTTATGGTATTTTTTGCTACTTGTGCAATGGTTCGAATAGCTCTCCTGAAGCTTGTTGTAATAATTTTTTTCGTTGCTTTCCCTTACATCTACAAAGAACACGGAGCTCTTGTTTGTAATGCTTTATGCTTGACATCCTAATGGCAACTGAATGTTGTGGGATTATGCAGGTCTTTTACATGCGCATAGATATCTTTCATCGGGAAAAATCTTTGTGCGAATTCGTAATGCCTCAGGAATATTTTGCGTTAAATCAAATAGGAGATAACTGGATTTACTGTTGCTTGTTCAAATACACCTACCAGTCCCTTACTATCACGTGGCATAATTTGTCTTGCTAGGTACTCGATTTGTAGTTTATCACGTGGGTTGTTAAAAGCTATAAGGTAATGACTACTTAAGGATATATTACGGGAATGCTTGCCTTTTGGAAATAAATTTTGAACAATGAAGATGACAGTTAAACTTTTATGATGGCTGAACTTTGTGAAAAGGTTACTTACATCTGTGTTTGTTTCAGACATTAAATCGTCTAAAATAATCAATGAATTCGGTTCAATTTCAAATGTTTCCATGTTGGGAATACCTTGGTGAAATCTAACATTTTCAACAGTAAGATATGGAACAACAGCACCATAGCACCAAACAATTTCCCTGAATTTAGTACTAAACATTAGATCTTTAAATTTTAACAGCTTATTAATGAATGTAGTCTTTCCTGATTTTGAAGGGCCACTGACCATGATAGTGCAAGGATGTTGAAACGACAACATGTTGAATTGAAATGAGGAGTTGTAATACACATTTTTCTATTTATATTCGCTAGTTTCACTACTACATCGTTAATGTTGTCGGTAACCATAAGGTAAAGTTTTATAGTCGGTGATTGTGATGTCTTGAATTACACGACGTCGTTTACTGGTAGTTACCTGATGATACTTTGTTTCGGGTTTTGACACAATTACAAATCCTGGTTTTCTACGAATATTATTAGGGTAAAAAATAATTTTCTTTGCTGTTTTTTCCGTGATCAAGTTGTAAAAGTGATCAAGAGTAATTGATCTTTATTTGTATAGTTTAGGGTAATGCCTCTAATTTTAAAAATATATTTGACTCTACCCGTGGCAATTTCTTGTATGCGATACGCATAGTTCTTCGGCCCTAAACCAATAAAAAATTCATTTCCCAACCATCAGGGATTTCATTAGTAAGTTCTCCAAGGTACATTCCAGTTTCCAGAGGCGACTTTTCGATTTTATTTTGGATATACATGATGCTATCAGTATCTACATACAAAAGGTTATCATACCCAACAATGTCCATCAATTCATACAACCATAGACGAGCCCATGATATAATAAATGCTGCCAAACAAACATTCGAAAATGACAATGGTTTATTTTCCTTTTCCTTGTCTTTATAGGTCACAACAAGACTTTTTCCTCCTATGGGTGTTACTGTTGAAACTTCGTAATTTGGATTAAGCATAATGTTTAAAAGTGCGGCACTATCCTCAACAATTTTAGATTCTGGTAAGTCTGTGTGTTGTCCCCATTTGCCATACAGAGAATTCAAAAACAATTTAGCAATATAGCGTAGTCCTGGGATTTTCTCAATCTTGTCATACTTCATTTGAATATTTTCATGTTGTTCATAGTCTTTGACGTACTGTTGTTTTTGTTCTTCGGTTTTACACTCGGCAGGAAATCCACTGGCTTCTTGTTTCATTGTGATGAAACTTCCCATGTACTTTTGAAATAATCCAGATTTCATTTTAAATTCCCAGACTTCATGAATTTATTTTACTTGATAACCACGATTCATACTTTCATGCAGTTCTGGTGTAGCAAAAATTCCCCTGAATTCCCTTTCTTTTACTGTATGGTGGCAGTCATTATTATTTGTTTCCTCCATACATGTTCTGCACAGACCAAAAAGTTATTTTGAATTGCATGAAAAAGGCAAAATTGGAAGTTTCAGATCAGTTGGTGGCAGAATAGTGCAATCGACAAGTCCGTGTACGTTCTGTGGTTCTGGAAAATTGTTCTTGTACATGCGTGGCAAGCCTACAGGTAGCATTTTCCGCGCCATTACAGGCTCGTTATATCCAGGAAGTTAATGGATTTATTTTGACCGCATTTATACAACTACGGAAGCATTCTGTTCTTCCACCTTTAAATGCAAGCTTCGGAATCAATTCATCATAAAGATTTGCACATTTTGTCTTAATAAACTGTTGTATGTTCTTGTTTTGCTTCACTTCTTTATCCCATTCGCATTCCCATATTTCGATGAAAGTTGTGTTTTTCAAACTGCGCATATATTCTGCCTTTTTCACGGTACGATCATACCGTTGTTCAAGACTTTCTCCACCATCTAATGAAGTATGGCGGAGGCTAGGATAACACTGTGGATGGCCATTAAAAAAGCATCCATTGAATTCTGCGATAGTTACTTCTCCAGTCTTTTCATCTTTATAGTTTCCGTCTACTTTGTAGGGACCTACTTTTTGTTCTCCTCCATTAGCACTATGTTTGATTTTTTTACCGATAGTATGTGCGAAATACTCTAGCCATTGCAAAGCCTTTTTACTTTGCTTGTCCCGGTGCTGGAATCCTAAAGGTGGCAAGATGGCTATACTACTTTCTTCCAAATATAAGGTGCGAAAAACACGAATAGCCTATATTTGGACTGCTATATATAAGGCTATAGTTGGACTGCTTATAAAACACTTTATTCCCCCTGTTTTCTCCTCAATAATATCTGAAAATTTGACAACGGGCTGTGTTAACAATAATACGTCGTTCTTACAGTAACTAATGAGTTCTTTTTGCATTTTAAATTTATAGTTTGGATCTTTCTTACATGCATCATGCCATGCCATTAATACTTTAGCATCATCTTCGGATTGTTTTCAACGTCAAACCATTTAAGATCTGGAATGAGACCATCATAATTTTCGTTTTGTTTGGTATTAGACATATAGGGGAACTCGCCTTTCTTTAAGTTGGGATCAAATCCTAATGTTTTTGACAAATTACTCAGTTTATTGTTCATGTAAAGCAATATATCTCTAAAAATAATACGTTCATTTAAGGTCATTTAAACAATTTTCTGACCATTCATAATACATTGTATATTTTTCCCATGTGCTTGGTCTTCAATCAAGTTTCTCGCAGCCAGTATCATGTCAAAACCCGATCCGTTGTGTGAAAGACACACTACCTTCTGAAATTTAGGTCTGGCAATTAATACGTTTTATAAAGTCACCCATAGTCTTGAAGATAAAGTCTCTACTATGACCATTGATTAGATCACCGCAATTATCACACGGAACATCTGCATTTGTTTCATTCCAGCATTGATTACACCGATGGGATGCACAAACTAAGTTCACTTCATGTTCCCTTTCCCCTTTTTCATTAGCGTCTAGTAATTGAGTTCCACAATCAAATACAATTACCAGATATCTATCATACTGTTTTTTCTTTAGTGGTTGTACATAACAGTCATGAAAAGGTAACGCAAATCTTTCACACAAAGAACAATAAATTTCTCCACAAACATGTTCTTGTTTTCGAGAACTTTCGAGACGCATATTTACAAGTCTGTGACAAGTTCCACATTCTTGCACATCTTGGCATAAGGATCTATTAGTACTTTTTGACGGAACTCTATGATTAAGTAAACAATTCAATGAAGGAAATATTCTACGGCAACCATTACTCGGAAATCGACCTTTTTCTTCCTCTGTAATGCCATGGAACGTTTGACAGTACGAACATTTATATTCGCATTTATGATATTGTATCTTGTTGTATCCCTTCAAACAATATGGACAATACCTTTCCACTTGTAAGTATTTTCTAATGGAAGGAATTACACTGTAGTGATTATTCCGAAAATCGATAAACAACTGTTTTGGGGCAGCAGGTCCACTATACACTTTAATAATTTGCCTTGTCTTGGGATTTTTCTCATATACTACAATTTGGTAATTTGGCAATAATTGTTCTTGGAACATGTGAACTTCTCTGTTTGTACAACCATTGTTTCGATGTCAACATTTGCTTTACGACTCAACTCTTTGGCCCTATCAAGCCACATGTTTGGTCGTCATTTTGTATTTTGTAGGTTTTGTACTAGCGAGTAATTCCCCTCTGCTTTTGCTTGAGCCAAAATCATACTTTGGGGAAGACAATAAATATCGTTGGGAACCTGAATTGTGCCGGCCAAAAGAAACAACTTTTGCACCACTAATTTATTTGCACGCTTATTAAGTCCTCCTCCCTGGCCAAATCGAGGATCAATCCAGTGGATTTTAATTTTCAATTCTCCCATCAGATAACTCTCATTGGAATTGAGAACATTTTCTAATGTTTCTAAAATAACTTCAGGCGTCAGTTGATCTTTTAATCGCCAAGAAACGAAAACTGGACTTTTGGTGGTGGAATGTTCACTATCGATGGTAAAGCCTGCGTAAACATATTCGGCAATTCCTGCTAGAATATGTCTTGTGGCAAACTCAAACAATCTATTTACATATTCTTCAGGGTCGACAATTGAAACTTGGTTTGCGTTTCCCAAAATTATTTCTCTCCCTTGAAGGCCGAAATGTGCAAATTTTCTTTCACTGCTGGATAGAATGGTAAAATCTTGTAGTGGTTCATTTCCACTACCACACATTTTCTGTCGGTGTCCATGTTTTCCAGACGGGAGGTGCAACACCATTCTTTTTACTTAGCTTTCTGAGTGCTTCTTCTTCTATAGTATCAGGAGTAACATTACCGAAAAAATACTGAACAACAGGAGCTGCATTACTTGACGAGCCTGCTTCAACACGTGTGTTACGTTGTTGATCGTATACTTCAGCTGTAGGTGATTGTGTCGGGTTTGAATGCGTAACTTGTTCTGCGTTCAATAGCATACACAACTCCTCCGCCGAAGGAGGAGTACAAAGGTTCACATTACTAAAATCCTGACTTTTATTTTCTTCGTTTGGTGCTACTTGTCTAATAGTACGATTAAGTACATCATATTCAAAAGTTAGAGTATAGTTCAAAATTTTTGGTACAATGTCATTATTATTTTCATTACATGCTGAAACAGGGACCACAGGTGGTGGGAGCATACCATTAAGTGCAGGACTAACACTACCAAGTAGGTCAGGTAAGGTTCCATTTCTCCTGCCATCTACTTCATCTAACAAGTCAATTCCTGCCATTCAACTATTGCTTTCTTCTTTCATTGGAATGGCCGGAGGAGTAATTGGAGGAAAAGCAAATATTTCCATCACCCCATTTTGATGAAGTTCCCTTATTGGCGAACACGGTAAAATAATTTCATCAAATTCATGCACAGGATTTACCATTTCACTATTGGAAATATCGATATTGCCCTGTTCCCCATTACGCTGAAATTCACAATCATTTAGTGGCGGAATTACAGGCTGTATTTCACTTTCCTCTTGCGTCTGTTCCTGATATTGAAAAAAGTTTCCATGATTGAATTTCAACTCAGTATCAGTGTTCAATGCAAATGGTAAGGGAAGCATGCTTTCTAATTCCACCATCGAATGATAAGCATACTCAAAGCCAAATAATTTAAAAAGAGGAGCAGAATCTAACCTATCTAAGTCAATTTGGCGTTGATATCATAGTTCATGAAATCGATTTTGCAGCGCTTGAATTACCCCTTCAAATTTCCAGGGAGCTGAATTATACAATGCCAATACATTCCCCACTGAGCGACATAAGCTAATGCACTCCTCTATGCGATCCCAGAAAGTATCAATCAGGTAAAAAGTAAATTCTCTACTTACAAGATCTCTTTCCGGGCGAAACCCACAGCTATAGGCGTAAAAAATATCGCGCCATATGGTCACCATGGTGTTTCCATCAAGAATTTGTTTATTTATCCAGTGGGTCAAAATGTTCTCTAGGGGATTCATGTTTGTCTTGTTTCTATAATATATAAGAGACAACAACGTGTTTAAAATGGTGTTCTCACAACAGTGCTCTAAACGCAACTAAGAACAATTATTATTTGTTCAATCTTAAATATTTTTAACGTACAGTACTGCTATGCAAAACAAAATATTTAAATGAAAAGAATGTTTCTGCAAACGATCAATAAATTTTAAAAAAAGTCATGTACTAATAATATTTCATTTCCACATGCAATAGTGTTATGTAAAATTGCTTTCCTACATAATGTAATGGTTTGTGTTCAGGAACAAATTATTATTACAAGATAAACTGACAGTGGTTTGTCATTGTTTTTCTATCATCAGTTTGATGTGGTTCTTAAAACCTAAAAATTATGTTTTTTTAAAAATCAAAACACACTTTTTGCCACCACTTTTACTGAACACGTTTCTTTCTTTATTCATTTACAATAAATTGAGAAAAACATTATATATTTCATCTTTTTCCATTCTTTTTACAAAAAGGAAAATCTTGTACCACTATCATGACTACAAACTTTCCCTAATATTTATGGCACTTGTAGAACATCGAGGGCCTGTTAGACTTTAATTTTATTTCTAACATTTTTTCGACCCTCACTTTCTTAATTTAATATACAAAAACATCAACAAAAATTTCACTTACCCTGCCAAATCAACAAACACCAGCAAAAAACAAGTTCCAATGTAACAGATTCACCTTACGTTTCTACAGCAATAAGACGTTTCCTACGTTGTCTGAATGATTCAATTGTTATTAATTTGAATGTCAAACTTCACCTTCACAGGAAATGAGTTTCAATCTGTAAAGAATAATAATGAAACTGTTTTAATTCTACAATACTTAAATGCATTTAATCATCAACAATAAAAATTCACGTGTGCTAAACACTTTTAGTATACGTAATAATTTATTTTTGTACCAAATTTCAGCTCTTTCGCTTAAATGGTATACAAAATTATTTTTCGTCCGCAATGTTTATTTAAAGATGGTAATTTTTCTGAACCTTGCGAATTTTTCCGACTTCCGGAAATGACTATTCCGAAAATGACTTTATCCGGAAATTTCGGAATACAGACCATCTTTTGCATATTTACGTGCTGATTTTCTAATGGACACCAGTGCAAACCAGAAGCTTCTATGTCTCTCCGTTCAAAAGTTACACCGTCCTGAAGTTTGCTGACTTTGAATTTTTTCAGAAATCCAAAAATTAACACATTACTGTCTTTACAAGCCATAAAATCGGTTCTAGGGGTCCTTTTTCCATGATTTTTTTCAGTACCACTAATCAAATGTCAAGAAACATTTTAATGAAGCCAGCGAATTTTTCCGACCTCCAGAAATGACTATTCCGAAAATGACTTTATCCGGACCATATTTTGTATATTTACGCGCTGATTTTTTTAATGAACACTAGTAGAGACCCAAATCTTCTACGTTCCTTGATTAAAAATTATAATCTATTAATGTTTCTTACTTTTCGATCACATTAGAAAAGTTCTGTTACACGTTTAAACTAAATAATCATAAACAATAATATACATTCCTTTTGCAAAGGAAACTGATCAAAATGGTTATTAATAAACTTTCAAAAAGTATAGTTTAACTATAAACCTTTAGGTTTTCTTCGCAAAGTGGGCTCCTAAACAAATATTTAATTCAGCGTCCACACGGTTTAACTTGTCAGCCACTCTGAGGTTCAACAAACCATGGGCATTGCATTTATCCAGTCAAATATATTATTTTATTCTTTACAATTGTAAGACTGGTTCCCCTCGTACAACTTTTTAAAAAAAGTTACGTCAAATTGAAAGTATGTAAATATCAACCAGATGTAAGCCAAAATAAAATTAAACCTGCCACACTCCGTCAGCAGCTTTCATTATTTTTATTTTTCTTCAATGGTAGCAACACCTTCTCCTTATTTAAAAAAGAAACAACGTTCGTGTGTTCCATCAGCAAAGGAAACTAGCATTCAAAAGGTCCCAAGTTCAATCCCAACGGCTGACCATTTTCAACCTTCCGTTTCATCAAACATACTTGGCGGTCGGCGCCTAACCTCGCTAAGTCAATAATTATATCCCATCAAAAGTCCCAGTAACATCATAAGCCTCCCTGTATTTATTCTCTAATTTATGTGGACATTACATTTAATTCATTTCCAGAAGTGACTTATTACATTCCTTGCATTTTATATGTAGACATTATGTACTCTTCCTTAAATAATCGCTTTTTGCATACTATGATTTCTTGTTAGGCTTCTCGATTTTAAAAATGAAACTCAATTTACGTTTCTGTACCGTAAAAGAAACAAAATAATACGAATTATCTAAATGTACTTACCAATTATCTCAGTTATTTATAACAAAGACACAGTTATAACAAAACAGTTCCGTCATAAACAAACACTTATCAAGTAATGACGCTCAAACACACAAGCTGAAACATTTGTTTGTCTTATTTCCCTTTGCTTCCCCCTTCTCTTTCTTCAATGAGTTTAAAGAGCAAACTGAATTTTTTAAAGGCCCACCTGTTAACGTTATAGCGTCCTTTAAAATATATCCCCTTTACTCCGGCATGCATCATGAATTTCATTCCAACAGCTGTTTTCACCAAAATTACGTTACCACCGTCCTAAATCAACGAAGCGATTCTCTCTGCCGAATGCTCAACAGACGCGAATCTTGTATAGTCTAATAAACTCGATAAAATACCTAAAGTAAAATCAATGGTCACGACGCAACAGACTTCCATAACCACAAGTTTCTACCAATCTAATTCAAATCTATTGGATTCCATTCGGCACACCAAGTACTCTTTTCTCCGTGGTCTAGTGGTAAACGTTGCTACACTCGTGCAAAATAATTTACTTTTCGCATCGCGAGAAATTCTTCCAGTTCCCAAAACCTAAAGCAATAATAATTTAATTCACTCTGCGCCTTATGTCAATAAGGAAAATTGCGTTCATAGCCACAGTAACACCAAGTTTCCCATGACATGAAACAGGTATAGGTAGTTTCCTAATAATGACTTGGTTCATCGTTGCAGTAACACCAATTCCCCACAACATGAAACGAACTTAGCTACTTTTTTAACTATGATTTGGTTCATAGCTACAGTAATACCTAGTTTCCCCTGACATGAAACGGGCCCAGGTACTACTTC
The DNA here is from genome assembly GCA_022664845.1 of Lepisma saccharinum. Classification (NCBI taxonomy): domain Eukaryota; kingdom Metazoa; phylum Arthropoda; class Insecta; order Zygentoma; family Lepismatidae; genus Lepisma; species Lepisma saccharinum. The sequence goes on from JAGDQP010026996.1 coordinate 19,267, forward strand.
GGTTTAGTTTATCGCCACAGTAGCACTAATGTTTCCCCCTTACATGAAATGGACTTAGGTCTTAGGTTTTTTTAACAAGGGTCCAGTAGCAAGTCTCTCACTACATAGGAAGGGCATAGGCAGTATTTTCGTTTAGTTCATAGCCACAGTAACACCGTCACGACACGAGACAGGGTTTGGCCAACGACAGTAAATTTTCCTTGTTTAATCTGGTCAAAGACATTATTATTGCAACTTGTGGAAATATCTGAGGGATAAGATGTTCCCGTGGAAATTCACCTGGGTTCGTTTCTTTGTAGCCGTTAATCTAGCATACAGGAAGGCTAACAAAATGCCAAGAGTTTATCTTGACTAGTGTCAGTTCGATTCCAGGCTGGAGTTCAGAACTCTAGGTCAATATACAAACCTATCTTGTCTATTTCATTAAAAGTACACTTCGAAGACATACGTAGGTTCGACTCAACTCAAAATTCTTAAGATAGTATAAGTCATTGGGAAAAACAGACTCTGGAAAGATCAATTTTGGAATGGCATTGAAATCTTAGCATGTCGTTAGAAATTGAATCTCCAGAATCTGCATTATTTCATTTAATATATCTTCCCTTCTCGATAGTACAAACATTACAATAAAATATTTTAATTCAAATAATTTTTAACTCTATCATTCATTTGGCTCGCTGTGGTCACAGTTGATTCACAAACTAATTTTGTTCAATTCGATACGGTGGGGTGGCATCCTAACTTTTGGTCACGCTCTGGTGGTAGGGGCGCTATACGTTTTTGTGGGCCTGTGTTAAATGTCCTATGATGGAATGAAAAGGATCGATCATTCTACTTACATGCATTGATTATTTATATGAGGAAATATTAATATCTATTCAATGCATAAAATGAAAATAGCGAAATAAGTTTACTAGCTAGAGAGACTCGCTCAAGCAGATACTGACAAAACCCTCCAGGATTATCCCTGCTGCATGAGAACTTCATTCCCCGTAGTTGATTCCGAATATCATCCCAAGCAGGAATAAATCTTTATATTTCTACCAAAACAGAGAGTAGGTTGAAAGTTACAAGCAAATACTAGTTTTATAATCCCCCTTCGTAATTTATAACAAATCGAACACTGCCTAAACCTTTACCATGAGCATAATACAGACTAAAATGTTTACATTCGCAGTTAATGTGGTCTAATGACACAGATATCAGTAATTGTTTAGGACAGATATTTAAGCAGATTATGAGGTAACAGAATTAGCAGTAACAGCTTGTGTAAAAAGGTATGAAATAGAACGTGAATAGAAAAATAGATTGTTTTTGTAGATTTGTACCTAATATACGAGAGCCTGTTAGTTCATTAGCCTGACACCGGATGCGGTGAACGAATGACTTAATGCAGAAGGGTTCAGTTCATGGAGTGTCGGGAACGTGTCCCGGGTGGTGTTTGTGGAAACATAAACTTAACTACTTGTATTTCTTTGAGACTAGAAAAGTAATTAGTACTAAAATGACATAAAAGGGAAGTTTACGAAACGTCCTTGTATCTGATTGAGTTTTTGTCTACTATTTCCTTCATTCTCTTCATGGAACCATCGTTTGATGGACACATCATTTCTATGAATTTTGTCGTAGGCATTCTCGGAATACTGCGTTTAAGAAAACATGCCAATTCACTCAATCTTAAAAGCGGTGTGGAAAAGGCTAAAAAATTAAAGGTTCTGATGTGGAACCGAAGGGAAATTACGATACCAAAATGTAGTCTAGTTTTGGTCGCTTTTTGCCTCATGTGCAGCTCTGAATAAGTGCTATATTACTCTAAAAGAGAACCATACTTTTGTAGTAAGAAAAAATCTATAATTGCATGAAATACGTCGTGAGAACATGAAGCAAGGTTTTAAAAAGAATGCTGAAGTTGATTTGTGAAGTTACATTTAAATTTGAATATTCAAGGCCTTTGGGAAACGGACTTTAGCTCTGGCTGAATGATGCGAGAATCGGTGGAATGAAGAAAATAGAAGAAAAAACGGAAGAGCCCCGACTCCCCGAGAAAATCCACGCACAAGGCCTTTGTCCACTACAACCGGGCACCCCACGCACCAAAAGTGCCATGGAGTTTTACTGTTTGAAAAACTACTTAATTACAGACTCAAGAAAAGTATTATTTCTATTTCAATCATAAACGTACTTAGCACAGCTATGTGAAGGTGTGGTCATTTTGAAGAGAAGTAGCAAACTGATTGAAATGATGTATTGTTTTGGAAGGTAGAAAATCATTATTAAGGAGAACAATATGAATTAATAATTGCATGGTGTATTGGGGAGGGGCAATCCCGCAGGATGCTCAACATTGAGTAATATGAGTAAATGACATTAGGAATAAATCGTTAAAGTCTGGATATTCAGGATAACTGTTACCAGTAGCTATTATGAAAGCTTGTTTACATATAAATGTTTGGTAGAACTTCACCTACTGTTTCAACCACGAGCCGCCACTGGATGATACCTATATAAAATACCAGAGAGAGAAAGAGAGAGAGAAATAGGAGAGACGGTGAGATTTTCAGAGCAGAAATGAGTATTGGACAAAACTCTTATCATTGCACGTAATCATCACTTAAATCTGGATATTAACTTGACATTTTGATGCAATTAGCTGTGTAAATGCAAGGAAAAATATGTCTACAAAATTGTAATAAAAACATCTTAAGACGTGTATAGTTACAGAGGCGCAAAATATACTTACAAGGAAGGGTACCCAGGTGTAACACGCCGATTGTGATAAGATTGCACAGACATAGAGAACATTGAAATAGAAGCGACACGTATTTTTTTATATCGGCCAACAACCGCATTGAAAGGGTCAAATAGGGGCATAAACATGGGGTCAAAATGAGATTGTGTGGAATATTGCGAGAACGAGAAGAGATATCGGAAAATTTTAAATGTACGAAATACTTACCCATAGTCGACTCAAGGCAATGAGGTAGGACGGACCCATGCGAAGAAAGCAGAACATCCGGAAATGGACCAATCACATATTTCCGGATTTCCAACATTGCCACAATGTGCTACGGAAATGAGCGTAGAGGGTGGCAAGGAGCAGGAAAAAAGAAGAAACTAAAACGGAAAATACGTGTTTTTGCTTTGGGTGCATACTTTGCCCGTATGCGAAAAGGACGTAGATTCATCTCAATGCACGAAGATGGGAGAACACTCAGGAAGGATGCAAACGCCGTGTGTAGAGGCAGCCAGCGAGACAGTATCATTTTTTACTATAATTATCGAACTTTGAGACTACGCAGTACAGTTAAATATGTATTTAAAGCATATACATATTTTCACATCAAGAGTTGTTCAAATATCAGCATTCGGGAGGAGGGGATTCAAGCTTTGTTTATTTTTGCTGGATGTCTATATATTAGCCCCGGTTCACACTTGCGATGCGGCAGCCGTGCGGGCACCGCAATCAAGCTTATGGGCCATTGAAACAAATGGAGTGGTCCACACATATTGCGGGTGCGGGACGGTGACGCAGACCTGCCGCATTGCCCATAGCGGTGCGGCGGCCGTGCGGGGCCCGCAAGTGCCTTACGGGGCATTGCACAGCATTGGATGGTTCACACATGCGATGCGGCAGCCGTGCGGTTTGTCTCTTTTGGAATCTTGTTTTTCTTAATCTATTCTTTTTCTCTCAACTGTTCAATTATAAAAATGGAGATTCTTTATATTTTTCTCTATTTTAAGTAGAGAATAATAAGCTATATAATAATAATAATAAAATAATAAAATAATAAGTCTGACCGAATATTAAAATAAATAATTGGAGGTATACATTTTTTTCTGTTTTTTTTTTTTGTTTACATTTGGGACCCACCTTTCCACCTCTATCTCTCCGCATTCTTTTGCACAATTTCACTTCGCACGCCTGATGGGAACAACGAACTAAACGTGTTCTCCATGAAATTGGGGTAGAGTACCTGTCTCGACCCCACACTGTAAAAAATAGAACACTTTTTTTACACTTTTTGAACACCTTTGAGCACTTTCTGGAAACGACTTTAGCTCACTTTCGAACACTTTAATAGTGTCCAAACGTGAAACAAAGTCCTATGAAAGCGTCTCAAAGGTGTTCAAAAGTTTGAAAAACTGTCCAAATGTGTTCCCTTAATAGAGCTACAAAACTGCTCAAAAGTGCATAAAAAGTGCCCTTATTTTAATGTGTTCTAAAAGGGCATTTTGGAAACGACTTTTACCTACTTTCAGGACACTTTATTTACTTTCAAGCACTTTTGAAACATTTTAAAAGCACTTTCTCGACAGTTTCATACATAATATTAGGTGTCATTCAGATATTACGTCAGTACATTTTGGTCAATTTGGACCCCTTCCCCCTTAGTAAGCAACATTAACTGGATGTCCTATCCCTAATACTTAGACGCCCAGCAAAAGTAAACAAAGCTTGAACCCCCTCACCACAGAATGCTTATGTAATACTTAAACGACACCTGACAAAAAATGTATATGCTTCAAATACATATTTAACTTTGGCGCGTACTATCAAAATTTATCTTTGTTTTACTATAAATAACGACTTTTGATACTACTTAGTAGTTGTATTTGAAGCATATACATATTTTTGTGTCAGGAGTCGTTCAAATAATACTTCTGCTTTCTATGGCGAGATTCAAACTCTACTTATTTTGGGTGGGCTTCTATGCATTAGAGATAGGGCATCTACTTAATGTTGCTTACTAAGGGAGAGGGATCTAAATTCACCAAAAATGTGCTGACATAAAATCTGTATGACACCTAAAATATTTAGCTGCGTCGCATATCAAAATTTATTATATCCCCTTTATTACTAAAAGCTTGCTTAGCGAAAAATTTAACTATTTTTTATCTATGGCTAAAATGTTGCGAATTGAAACCCCATTTATCCGTGTTAAAACGGCTTCGAATTCACCTATCATTATTTTAGTAAATGTTTCCACTGTTGATATAACGGATTTTTTATACTATACCCCGCAACTTTAACTTAAACCGGGAATCTTACGCAGGTATAGTTGGTAAAAAAAATGTATTAAAAAGCAACACTGAGTACAAGAAAAACACGATGTAGTATAGTTTTTGACCTGCAATTTGCGTGCCTAAGTTGGTCTGGGCTGGACATTCCGACTGACTCCTTTCCGAATATTTGTCAGAGACGAATGTCTGGATGGTATCTTCCTTCGAGGATTGTCATATGCTGCTAGTCTACAAATAAAACATAAGAACACATGCAAAAAGAAATAATCATCCACATCAATAAAAATAAATAAATTTATTCTTTAAAATATTTACACAGAGGGAATATTAACATTCTACAATACCAATTTAATATACTTGTAGAGATTAATAACATAATATTTGATCTGCTTTAAAACATTAAAACAATAATCTTTTCATTCCAACAAGCAGAATAAAATATCAATTGTATTTAAACAAAATTAAAAAAAAAACATCTTTAAAGCAGGAAAATCTCGTCTAATGCCTTCCCAGGAGGCAACGTACCAAGAATAGAAGATACATTCCCTCGCTGAATTGCGATACTGAGGCGCTGGATTAGGAAGGTGGTCGAGCGAGCATCACCTGAAACGATCTGTATTCGCCGACCAACTTCTTTAATAAAATTAAGGCCTGCCGTGCCCCAGGTACCACTTGACTCAATTGCGATCGCAACAAAAATATACTGTGCAAGTAGATTAGAGTATTTTCGATTTTTATCGGCCTCTCTACGAATAGCAGCACCACCCGCTTTCAAGGAAGAATGAGTAACATTTGAAATGGCGAATGTATCAGCGCAGGTGAAATCCCATAATAGAGGTCTTCCTCTTTTCCATGGAACTAGTGTCATTCAATCAGGTCTCTTACCGTCGGTGCGGCTACAGCCAGATGGTTCTCGTACCGATGGTACGTTAGCAGAAACTAGAGCTCTGAGGATGACATCATTGACACTAGAATGACGCATGTGTCTACCAGCACTCCTGATACAGGAGAGACCATGAAGGCCCCGTTGATCCACGAATGCTCCACAGGCTGGACAACGATGAGGTACACAGACGTCTGCTCCTAAACGTAAGGCAACAG
>JAGDQP010026997.1:0-25388 GCA_022664845.1 Lepisma saccharinum
AAACGCAGGAATTGACTCCAAGGGGAGTGAGTCCTCAAATGTGACTTCTATGATGTTGCTTTACGAGTGAATACTGTATACCATTCGCATTGTCTCATCCAGTCGTTTCAATTAATATGATTTGCCTATGTAATATAGATTTTCCACACTTTGCTATCATGCTATGGCTCCCTCCCTTTTACTTCGAACCCCTATTTTGCAGGCATTTTTGGGTTGCGGTGAATTAAACTGCCAATAGGATATTTATTATCTAAAGAATCGATTGTTCAAATTTGATCGAAATAACTCAAACCTCGGTAAAGCCGTCGTCACCTACCATAAATTTACTAGTATCCATTATCAGCTTATTTGTAAATTTTCAGTTCATATTATGGTCTGTATTAATTAGCTTTTATGGTAGGCCGCACAGCTAGATTTAAACCTGACCCGGTGAGCTCGAATGTACCAACTATGCCACGCCCCGTAGTTAATATTTATAATTTCGACCACTGCGAATTAGTATAAGTGGAAAGGCATTGTTGTTAAACACGTTCCCCCCGCCACTGCGATAGCCAATTTTATGCCTACTTTACGTTACCAGACCAATAATTCCTCAAGAAATTCACAAACATATACACGATATAATGCCAAGTCGGCGAAAGCCTGTGAGTTAAAGATTATTTCTTTTTGTTTATATCAGTGTTATTACCGCTATGCGGAGGGTTTCTGATGGATACGATATTATTTACGTTATATAGGGTGTCTACCACCCTTGAAAACCTGGAGTACTCAGGGAATTTTATAAATCTGGGAAACGTAGCGAAATCTATAATTTAATAGAGAAATTTATGAGGTGGACCTATCCAAAGTTCGTAAGAGCACTGCCCCGGCAAGGCGGGAGGTCGCGCGTTCGATTCCCACTGCTGAAGGGATTTTTTTTCAATGTGTTAAATCCTCTTATTTTAAATAAATTATCCTTTTTTTTCACTTGTGAAATACCAATAATGTACAAGATGCTTGGACTGGATGGTGATCGGATTAAAATAATGTCGTTGAGTATTATTTACATGTTCCACTATACTAAGATTTCAGGGAATTTTTTAAAAAATATGTATATATCATGGAAAACTCAGGGAATTTCATCATGTCACAAAATTTGTAGACAACATGTTTTAATATAGTTCGATGCATTTCATTAATTTTTCTTTTTCATTACACTTTTATGACTTATTCTCTCTACCTTTTCACGTTCTCAGTACCCTTAAGGAACTTCACACCATTATTAATTGGATAAACTTTTCTTTCGAGACTCAAGCTTCCGCCAGCGATTGGGCAATATGTACTCTCTGGACCACTCATTTGCTTAGAAAAAAACAAAAAAACACTTGTATATACATCTAATGTCAATCAGCAATGTAAAAAGTGTTACGAAGAGCTACGTGTCATTGTTACATAGAAATATGGCGCAAGCCTCCCACTGTGTGACTATTTCAATCAAAATTCATTAAGTTAGATTATTTTAAAATTACCTTTTTGTTTATGTATTCTACTGATATTTTCGCTTTTTTAAATTATTCCGTTCATCATTTAACAAACTGTATTCTTTACTTTAATTTTAAAATTTGCTGTAAAACTTTGGTAAACTTTATACGGGCTAGTCTAGTAACTTTTGACTTCGGCCTGTCAGTTTCGACCTAGTAAAAATCCTGAAACATCTATGCCCCTGCCGGGATTTTAGATTCGTGTTACGAAAAAAATACCAATATAGACGATTTACAGATCAATTTTTGTTCCTTTCGTAACATTAAAAATATTTCGACATATTAACTTATTTATTTATTATGTTTAGTATCCCTTTTACTTTTCTATCTTTCTTTTTACTCAATTTTCTCATATTACATTTAAAATAATTTCTAGAGAACAAGGCTTATTTTAGGACTGTATAATTAAGACTCGCTTTGCTTCGGCCCCAACATCACGGTTTGGGAGGGCTGCGCCCCCCTTTATCGTAAACAGACTCTCTGGCCGACTCCACTGTGCAAATATACCAGCCACCGGGGGGACTGCGCCCCCATGTGGTTTTTTTTTTCCACTATTTTTGTGACCTACTCGTCATGGTACGTACACCTTCATACCAAATTTCGAATGTCTAGCCTTAGTGGTTTATAAAATGTGTTTTCGGGCGGCCATTTTGGATTAAAGATGGCGACTTTTTTTAATGTTTTATTATATTGTCGTGGCCTACTTGTGAAGGTGTACCTTCATGTAAAATTTCTATTACCTAGCTCAAACGGTGTTAAAAATTAATATTTTGAATCCAAGATGGCGACTTTTCCAAAAATTTTTATTATTTTCCTAAACTATTAGTTATGATACACCTTCATACCAAATTTCGTATCTCAAACGTTGTGGAAAATGTTATTTAAGTCCGCCATTTTGAATCCAAGATGGCGTCTTTGGGTACATTGTGTTATATTTTCGTAACCTGCAATTGATAATGTACCTCTATGCCAAATTTCATTTCAATAGCCCCAGTAGTTTAGGCTGTATATTCTATACAACAATGGGTTTGGAGGCCATTTTGGATCGAAGATGGCAACTTTTACAAAATTTGAAAACATTTCCTTGTTCTAATGGTGATGTTGTGCCTCCATGCCAAATTTCATTTCAGTAGTCCCAGCCGTTTACGCTCCCTATTCTATACAACATTGGGTTTGGCGGCCATTATGGATCCAAGATGGCGACTTTTTTCAATATGTCGGATTTTTACCGTTACCTACTTATGGTCCTACACCTTCATACCAAATTTGGTGTTTCTAGCTCCAGTAGTTTGGCATGTGAATTTATATGGGTGAGTCAGTGAATCATGGCTGGCAAGGGGCCAATCAGGAACCAGATGGCTCTCCGACTAGAAATTGTGTTGTTCATGTGATTTAGTGTGTGTGATGAAGCCAAGTTGTTAGTTGGCGAAACCGTACGTATTTGCTTTGCTCTGCTATTATTTTATCTTAAAAAGAAAGCATTATAAAATGGAGCCATACCCCCTACCCACCCACGATTCAGCAGAAGTGTTTGAAAAAGGAAAAAAAAAGTTTCGAAGTCTTTTTTTCTTTTTAGTATATATGAAGTTTATATCACATTTTCTCTTTAGACTAAGTAAGTTTGTACACACGCTTAGTTTGAATATTAGTTACTGAAATTATATTGCGTTTATGGCAGCAAATAAAATATTACAGCTCCAATCTTAACCGGCCTTTTTTGTTGGGGATATTCACTGAAAAAAGCATTGTGTGTGTTACTTGATATGTGATAACACAATTTTGATTCTCGTAAAAGTACTTCATAATTACATGGAAATTAATATAATATAAAATGTATGTAAAAGGTGGCACTTAACAAAGTCACTTTTTAAAGATATGGTCCCTATTTCAACTAATTTCAGTTTGCATTCTTGATGGGAGCCCTGATGGCAGCATGCGGAGGAATAGCAATGACATCACTTCGGGTTATAAATGACTCGTACTGTGCTACAAAAGCCACGGATACAATATCGAGCGAGGGAAGGCGGGTTAGTTGAAGTCAGTTTTTTTTTTTCATTATTCGCGATACACGTGACGTTTAACATTTACTCCATGTGTTCACCTTCAGTGCAGAAGCAGGAAAATAGTTTTCACGTACTTTTGCCACTTTCTCATTTCACACTTCCACACATGTTGGCACTATTATATTTCTCCTGTGAATTTTACACTTTTTAGAAGACCCGAAAGTAAAGTTTATTTTTGTTCTGTAATTTTTAAAAGTTGAACTAATCATATCTAAGGTTTACCTCCAATTTTGTGTGATCAAGTGTAGTTAAGGCTGCAAATTTCAGCTTCGTGGGGAAAGGAAGGGGCGGAAACAGCATTGTTTGTCGTCAGCGCAGAACGTCCCATGTAACAGGAAGTCAGGGTATCCATAAATGAATTACCAGATAAGCAGATCTAAATGTCAGCAATACTACAAAGAGCGATTTAGAAAGAAAGCCACGCCGTTACATTCATTGACTAAGTTACTCTAGTTATCAGTAACCCTCTTCATGGTTTTCATGATTTTATGCCTTGGCGAAGTCGCTGCACGTGTTGGGTATCATGTCTACTGTGATTGCTATCACTACTCGAGTGTCCTGTGACTTTAGATAGCAAGAAATTGAGGGGCGTAAGATGCGAATAACTGGATGACCATTAAAATGAGGATGGTCTCTTTCTCCCTCTCTCTCCTTCCGTCTCCCACTTTTTCTTCTCTTTCTTTCTCGTCCCATAACCAAAAGATCCACATTCCATTTTCTGCAGGGTTTTCATTCTTACTTTTTACGTGAGAACACTTACAAGGGAAGTCCTTAAGTCGTGAGAGAGAGATTTTTTGAAAATTGGATTACTGACTAATTTCGGGTTGTTAATTAGCGTGGTGCTAGTGACCCAGGTGCGTTGTTTGCTCACTCCGCTTTGGTAAACTTGTCACACCGAGCCTAAAATTGATGGATAAAGTGTTATATGTTCTGAGTGCATATTCTGTTACCTCTCGAATTAGATATATGTCAAAGCAAAACGACAGTTGTTGGGTGCAGAGTAACGTGCCAGACAAAAGTCTATAGTATCCTAATTTTCGGGCTCGGCGTGACCAATGCGTAGCGGGCAAATAACACATTTCCGAAACGAGTGACTATCATGCTAATTAGCGACCCGAAATTAGTCAGGAAACTAATTTTCACAAAAATTTATCTCGCACGACTTACGGACTTCCCTTTTGAGTGTTGCCAACCGCAAAGATAAATTTGCAAATGTTGAAAATAATGAGTTCTACTACTATACACGGATGAAATTTTCTGTGTGGTCGTAAGTTATCCTATGAATAATTTATAGGTACTCTACTATTTTGGGACTAATTTAAGGGATGTCCTCCATAACGTAGCCTACTTTCACCAGCAGAACATCATTGCGCTATATATATTAGGGATTAATTTCGCAATGTATTTTACCGAAGCTTGGTGGCATTCAGCACGTGATTGCATTGTTCAAAGCAGACATAACAAAGAAATGTGCGCAATCGGGCATGTAGCTCCGAATGGTGAAGCGTTTTAAGGATTTAGGTAATGTTCATTCGCATCCAAAAACTAAAGTCTCGTAGAGGCGTTTGCTGTACGTTTCAGTCGCAGAGGTGGTGGAATTCAGGCGTTATCCTCTGAGTGCAAGGAAGAAAGGAATCGCTAACTGACTGCAAGGGAAAAGGAATCGACTGAAACGTACAACCAACGCCTCCAGGAGGCTATAGGCAACCGAGGCTACCCATTTACCTTTGTAACCAAACAGATTCGCCGTGCATCCTCACACATTCAACCCACTCAAACCTCCAACACTAATCCGAACCAATCTAATCACTCAGTTCCATCGTAAACTAACCAAGGTAAAACAAATCTTACACACACATTTCCACATTCTCCAATGTGACCCAGACACAAGATCAGTATTCCCCACCAAACCGAGATTAGTTTTTCATCATCCCCCTAATCTTAGAAAGATCTTGGTCCGTACGAATCCTTCCTCGCCACCACCTCAAACCGGCGTTCATACATCCAAGAGACCCAGATGTAGGACCTGCTCCATTTTCATCACTTCTCCCACGGTCACTATCAATACTGCTAGTGGACGGTGCACCCTAAATCCCAAGGGTACATGCCACATCCTAACCTGAAAGTTCTGTGATGCCTTTTATGTGAGGGAAACAAGGTGGTGCTCTCCATATTCGTATTAATAACCATCGTCACTTCTGTTCTATCAACAAACCGGATGCCCCCCAATCTCCGTTCATACCAAGTCTCACAATACGAATTTTGATCTATCTTTCCTGGTTGCCATAATCCACATTTTACCCCCTTCGACCAGCACCTCAACACGCCGTCTGTGGGAAGGGGTCTGTATTCATGGTTTAAACGTGAAAATATATTCTGGCCTTAACCTTCAATAACTAAAACACGAGTCTGCCCTGCAATTTCAACACTTTTCCTTTCACAGTTCCTTCCCGAACTTAAACGCTGTACATAGGGTTGCCAATTTTTCCACGCTCCACAAATCCATGCGCTATATAACAATCAACTGTTCTCGATGCGTTGTCCGCTACGTTGCTGCGCCACTATCTTAATTTTTATTTCTACTCACGTGTGCGTCTGTTACTCCCCGGGCATCAAGAAGGTGAAATCACCGAAATATCCAAGATTTCCATACTTACAAGTGTTAGTGTGTGTGTGTGTGTTCACCTATAGAAACACAAGCTTTAAGTAATCCCTTTTTTTCTTATCACAATTTTACCGTATATATATATATATATATATATATATAAAGATGGTGAAAAAGGTACTTGCTCACAAACACTCACGGAAAGCTGTTACGTTTCGAAAAAGCGTTTTCAACTGGTAGAAGATAAAATGGACAGATGCGGAACTGGTGTTAAAGAAAGGCCATATTGGTCAACTGATTCTGGGTGACAGTGTGGCCAGGTTATGCAGGCTGGAAAATGAGTAGATGGTTCGGAGAAAACACCAAATTGAGAATAAAGTGCAAAGGTTACTAGGAGCAGGGAAAAGGGTTTCTGAAGGGATGAGAGGGTAAAGAATCAGAGGGGAGGGGGAAATAATAATAGTGAAGTTGAAGGAGACAAGAAGCAATATAGAAAAATAAGATAAGAGAGCAACTAGAGACAGAACAAAGAATAGTGAGGAAGAAGACGACGACACTGCGCTGCAGGGAGTTACAAGCAGTTGAGGCCGGGTTCATGGTTGTATATATAGAGTAAGTGTGTCTATATATATATATATATATATATATATATATATATGCCATGGTTGGGTGAATATGTAACTGAATGTTTACTTCAAAGTAATAAAAATAGTAATTACAAAGGCGAAAGCACACGTTCAGTCACAGTGAACCAAGTACCATTCTTGCTATACATAGACATATACTTTTCTAACGTCAAATTCTGGATGTTCCTCAACTAAGCGACGTGAATTGTTGTGTTTTAACATTAAATACACTGTAAGTTATTATTCAGATGAGTGTCATTCTTCTTCACGTTGCCAGCACTTCTGGGTAAATATTTTGTTTGCCATTTAGTTCACTTGGGTGATCACATAAGACACAGACCTCACTTTGTATAAGTTAAGTCTTTTTGTTAAATGAATCGAATATTTTGTGATCAAATGACAATTGTTTGATGAACGGATTTAAGATGCACTTCCTGACACAGAAATGCACCTTATAGAACTAGATATGCCATCGGTTTCATGAAACTCAAAATTCGGTTTTTGCCTCCTACCGTTTATCAGGTTACATTAGAAAAGGCAAACCAAATTGTATGTATGGAGCATATTTCCATCTGTGCCTAGCGGAACGGAAATTAATTTTACGTAATGTTATACATGTGGCAGAGCATCCGCACTAATTAATGATAACAAGTTCGTCTCCCTTACAAAAAAGAATTTCGAGACGAGAAATTCTCCAGAATAGTTACTGCTTGGAATGAATTTTTACTTTTTTTATTGTTTCCAGGCCATGGAAAATAGCAAGTCCGTTTAACTTCACAAAGAATACAGGAAATTTTACTGTATCGTGCTGTTGCACATCTCCTTTCCGTCGTCGTTATAAAATTGTGTTTCTTAAGTTACTGTGACGTCATTAAACATGTGTTATTGTCTTTTGTTATTTTTAACGATTTCGCTGAAAAAAAGGATGTTGTAAGTGTTTTTGATTGCCACTTTTTTCTTTAGTTAAGCAAACGAAAGGAAATAAAAACACTCTGAATCGTCGACTCTTAAATCTAAAACAGCCTTGTCTGCTGTAAAATAATGAGACACAATTCGGGAGGCGATTATTTTCATCGAAACAAGAAAAAAGTTTCTTTGAAGAACTTTGGAAACTCGTAGTTTCGAAGCTATAGTCGGAGTCATGATATAACTTGACGTTATATCATGACACATAATGACGTAAGCGGTATCGACTTAGCAAATGACAATCGGAGAGTGTCGCATAGATATATTTCGTAAGTAGTTAGAATTTTGTTATCAAGGAATTAAATGGTTTAATAGTGCAAGGGTAGAAATCCTCTCTAAACTGCATTCGCCAATCATAGACAGTTTAAATAGATGGATTGGATACTACTTCAATCGCAGGCCTCCCACTAGGTTACTATTTGAACTAAGTCATTTTTTTTTTAATTAATGAAAATCACTTGTAGATTTAAAAAAATAAATAACTTGGAAGTAAGTCAAATGTGTGAGCTATTTTTAGATTGAGTGTAGTAATATATTAAACAAAATTCCTTAAGTTAGAATATTTTTTAATTAAATTCTTGTTTGTCTGTACCTGTGTATCGATAAGCTAGAATTTTGATAGTTTCGCTTTTTTAAATTGTTTATCATTTAACAAAACATGTTTTTTACTTTACATTTAAAATTTGCTGTGACTACATGTAGGACAAGGAAACGAATAATTTGTTCCTATTCAGAAGCTAAATTGAATGTTTGAAAAAAAAAGTAGCTACATTACAAAATAACATTGATAACTGTGGTTCCTACTGTTGCCTAGTCCATTGTTTATACAGTAATTGTAATGCAATCTATTATTCGGAAATATTACGAAAGAATAGCAATATGAGATGGTTTAAAGACCAATTGTGTTTCTTTTGTAACAAATTTAAATTTAAAAGAGCATTAAAAATGAAGGCCATACCCCATCTAGGATTCAACTAAGATGTTTGCAAAAGTGGAAAAAAAGTATTCTGAAACTATTTTTATTGTGTACAAAGTAAGCATCATATATAGCAATTTATCTTATTTTTTTCTTTAGACCGAGTAATTTTGAACACACGTAAAAGTAAGTAAGTAGTGCTTAATTTGAATATTAGTTGTTGAAATAAGATTGCATTGGCAACAAATAAAACATTACAGCTTCAATCT
The DNA here is from genome assembly GCA_022664845.1 of Lepisma saccharinum. Taxonomy (NCBI): domain Eukaryota; kingdom Metazoa; phylum Arthropoda; class Insecta; order Zygentoma; family Lepismatidae; genus Lepisma; species Lepisma saccharinum. The sequence goes on from JAGDQP010026997.1 coordinate 8,966, forward strand.
TAAACTGGCATTGCCTTGGTGGAGGATATTCACCAAAAAAAAAAAAAAAAGTTATTTAATACTCTTTGATATTAATTTTCGTAAAATTAGTAACTTCGTTATTCACTTCATACTTGTATGCAAATGAATATATTGATGTATAAAATATTTAATTATACTAAAAGTGCCACTGACAAAGTTTGGTCACTATTTCAACTAATTTCAGTTTGTATCCTTGGTGGGAGCCCTGTAATTGTGATTTTCTAAGCCGATACCGCTTACGTAATAATTTGTCGAGATAGACGTTATTTGTAACGTTACTGCCTTTAGTTTGAGCTCCTGTAGTTCCGAAACTATGCAAGTTTCGATATTTCTCCAAAGCAACTTTTTTTTTTCCTTGTTTTGGTGCCAATCATCATCTCCCGAAGATTTCGCCAGTATTTTAGGGACACACTGTATATATGTATAAACAGAATTGCCACTGTTATCAGGATCATGTTGGTTCTGCTCAAGGCTCTTATGCGAGGCGTTCTGCGAAATTTGGTTGACAAAAATGTTGTTTGGCAGGTATATAGATAATCGTTGGAGAGACGGATTTAGTTTCAGTTTCTATCTTTTTAGATTTTGAGTGACACTTGACTTTTGTTTCCGTCCTAACTTAAATTGTTCCTCCGAGTCGCTCAATTGATAAATTATAAGGGAATACGACGGAGTCGGCTAAACACGCTCAGGATACGCTTTTGAAAAAGTTAAGAAACTTCAACAAAGAGTACGAGCATTAACTCCATCTCGCGGCTGGTACTCATGTTACGCACAGGAAAAGAAATTCTTAAGAAGGTTAGGGTTTTAAAGTAATCAATCGTTTGCTTAATGTGAATTAATCTGATTATCTAACTTCTGCTAAATAAAGGTTCTTGGACTTTTTTTTTAAAAATCCTTTTTTGCATTCAAAAACTGCGATTCATCCTATTTAACCCAAATCCTTCGATCCATTTGCAATATAAAATATGCAAATGTAAATGAAATACATGCATATTCGTATCCTTGCTTTTTTTAACAGTGCAGCCCCCCCCCCCCCCCCTGCCGCTCAAAGAAACTGCGTTATGACGCACGAGACTGAAATGTAAAACTTCTTTCCTATTTGACGTTAGTTCTGTAGTCTCCAATCCTTTAATATAAAGCACTAAACCTGTACAGTTTCTGCAAGGTAGTTGGCGAGGAGCGTTGCCAGTTAGTGATGAGTTCAGTGCACCTCCAAGTCTACCTTTAATTTAAAAACTAGTTTCCGCATACATACTTGGTACTAGTTAGTACGTGAATCGCTACTCAAACCTAACACCGCTTGTGAAGTATGAATTACGAATTTTTAATGTTTACTCCGTACTTGCATATTGTATTCAGTTGTTCTGCCACCGTCAATTGGGCAAATGTCTTAATACCTCAATGTTGAAATTAAAAAAAAATATATATATTATTTACTGTATAATTTTCGATCCATTTCTTTAATATTGTTATTTATTAATGGTTTGTTTCGTTTTCTTTAGAATAATGCCAAAGTGGCAGTTATTGGAGCAAGTGGAGGAATTGGTCAGCCCTTATCTTTACTTTTGAAGCAGTCTCCGTTGGTAACAGAACTCTCTCTGTTCGATGTCGTTCACACTGTTGGTGTGGCGGCCGATCTCAGCCATATTGAAACGAAAGCAAAGGTTAAAGGATTCGTTGGAAATGAACAGCTGAGGGTAAGTGCACACTTTATACTTCTGCTGCTATGCTTTTAGTTCGAACTTGTTCTCATTAAAACAAAGCTGTTGAGAAACATAGTGATATTCTTACATCAGTAGGCTAAATTGTTAAATTTTTACGTTCTTTAGTTCATAATGATTCGTGGTGTTCTCAAGTCTTGCATCGTTAATTTAACTCTTTTCCCGGCGTCATACAATGATTATATTTTGCACAGCGACGAAAGTCCACTGACAATGCAATATACAATTGTTTCTTCCATCTATTTTAAAAGCATTTGTATTTATTTTTAATATTACGCATAAATACTAGCCAACAACGATTTGTCGTTTGACCAGTTGCAGAACACTTTAGGATTTGGGTAAAAAAAATAATGAAACAAACTTTTTAAAGACAACTTTTCTTTAAACAATTGCTACTAAAAGGTAAAAAAAAGAAAAAAATGTTTATGGATGACTAAGAAAAGCATGGTATGTGCCAATTGAAGAATAAAGTGACTACATGAGAGTGCGCCCCATCATGCTTTTCTTTTTAGTCATGCATAAACATTTTTTTTTAGTACGCATTGTTTAAGAAAAGTATGCCTGTAAGAAGTTTTATTATTATTATTTTATTTTCCATTTTATATGGCCACAGCAGCTCAACTTACAGGTCGTCTCGTAAAATAATGTTTTATTCTTGTACCGTTATAATCTTGACGAGAAGAAAGACTAAAATATAAATATATGTGGTTTGCCCTAAGACCTTCGGATTGAAACCTTGTTAAGGAAAGTCATGATGCGCTGAAGACTAACCGAATGCTAATTGGTACTTACCATATATTAATGCAATCTGTGAACTATTTGTTTTGTTTCGTTATCGCAAGTATAATGAAAGAATGTATTACACTTCAGATCATGAGTAATGCCAAGATGCAGTTGAAGAGATGTAATATATATTCGTTTTCTGTTTGTAGGATGCAGTGAAAGGTGTAGATGTGGTGGTAATTCCCGCTGGAGTTCCAAGAAAGCCAGGCATGACAAGAGATGATCTATTCAATACGAATGCAGGCATTGTTCGTGATATATCACAGGCAGTGGCTGAGGTCTCTCCTAAAGCATTTTTGGCAGTTATTACAAATCCCGTAAGTATTTTTGAAAATTCAGTACTGTAGGTTTATACATACTAAATATCGATGATCAAAAGTCTAAAGTACGTAATGTAAATTATCTTGGTCGAATGTGATTTACACACATTTGTTTTCGCATGTAGAATTGTGTAATCCCTGGTTACTATTTTTCACTAGTTAGTTCGCTAGGACATCAAAAATAGGAACAGCGATTCAGGCCTGTCCGAACAGTTTGCAGACATCGGATACATCTTGCTGACATACATTTTAATCTAAGATAACAAATGAAACAGAAAGAGACTTCTAGTGGGTTTGCTTAATTGGTCCCAGGTACAGTTTTGTGATGAAAAATTTCAAGTGATGTCATTTTATTTAGATGGTAGTTCGCATTCAGAAAATTTATGGTGGCCTTCTCAGTCCCGCGACTGAGGAAGAGGGAGGTAGAAATTATTAAAGCACAAATCAGGATAAATGTGTGCTAGAGCATTAAAATTAACCTTATTATGTTCAGTGTTATGTGAAAAATCCATCATAAAGGGTGCAAGTAATAACCCAGATATTAAATACTGGGATGGGAGTCAAAATGTGAAAACATGAAAAAATAATTTCAGCAGTTTCGTTTCTTTTGCGTTCAAGCCTCAGTAATTCTAATTTAGGGTCTATTTTTGGTGGAACTGCTTAAAATGTTAAGTGCAAGCTCAATAAAGTATAGATGGGTGTTTCAAGTTTATGAGAAGGGGAAAGGAGAAGTTTAAGTTCTAAAAAACAGGCTACAATTTTACACTTCCAATTCAAAAGGTTAATTTAAAATCGTTTTTTTTAACTTTGTGTTTTGTATATAGTGCTGGGCGATGCTTATGTGAATGTCACTCTTACATCGGTTGTTTCATTGGGGAATGAAGTGGGTCAACCTCCATTGTATATATCCCTTATTTATGTAGGGGTTTTGTACGTAACCGTCACTTTACCGTGCTTGCGCATTGTCTAGGTCCATTTTTATTACTTTTCCTGTGTGGGGGTGTACATTATGTGCGCATTGTGTGTACACCTTCCTTTAAACGTAAACTTCCCCTTCATTTCTGTTTCGAGCAACTCCACCAACAAGTTGACCTGATATTGGAAACACTGAAGTTTGCACAAATAAAAACGGAACTAAAAAAATCATGTTTTTGACATTTGACCCCACAAAATATTTAATATCTAACAAGAGAGAGTTATTACTTGGGTAATCTTTGTGATGTTGCTTCACTTAACATTGAAAATAGTAAGACTAATTTTAATGTTCTAGCACACGTTTATCCTGATTAACTCGAAATTTTGTGTTTTCGCTCCCCCTGCTCCCAGTCCCGGAACTGAAGTGGCCATCATCGATTTTCTGAACGTGCGCTACCATCTAAATAAAATGACATCACTTGCAATGTTTCTTCACGAAACTGTAGTACTCTGCTTTTCAGGAGTTAAACTCTTCTTCCCTTCCCTCGCCTATAAACGAATCAATCATGTTATATATGCACGTATTTCACTTGCACTTCTATTTCAAGCAGTTCTACCAAAAAGTAGGCCAAATATTAGAAACGCTGACGTTTGTACAAAAAAAAGAAGAAAGAACGAAACTGGCAACAGAAAATATTTTTCGTATTTTTGACATTTCGACCCCACCCCAATATTAAAAAATATGTGTTATTACTTAGATAATCTTTATGGTATTGCTTCACGTAAAACTGAACATACTAAGACTAATTTTAATGCTCTAGCCCACATTTATCCTGGTTAACGCGAAAATTTGTGTTTTAGTACTTTCCCCTTACCCCTGCCCCCAGTCGCGGAACTGAGATGTCCACCATCAATTTTCTGAATGTATACGGAATCTTGAAATCAGCAAAGTAAAAAACCCACTATTCCGATAGTTGTTTTAAAAGGAAGTAAGTGATCTCTAGTTTTCTTATTGAACGGAATTTGTTTTTCAAAGAATTTAATCTAACAAGAAGTACAGGGTGTTTGGCAAGTGATGTTATAAATTGAAGGTAAAATACGTCAGACCTAAAAAGAAAAAATTAAGTTCCTTTGAAAAAAAAAAAGCTAAATATGCAGTTGAAAGTGGAGGTATAGATATGGTGTCGCCTCCTCACGAGTGTCGAAGTATCTCGACAAATAGTGACGTGTTGTCATCGGCTCAGCAAGCCACAGTGGAAAATGTACTCAAAAACAGTTGTAGCTGTTCATCCTCAGATTCTGGCAGTACTGATCCGACGTCGCTTATCCTTTCAGTTTTTCTCAGTCTTACCTGTACTTATTTTTCAAACCTTGTTTTTACTTGTTGAGAATGTTTGACGCATACTCGAAGGACTGGAAACATTAATTATGTAAACTAAGAGGTAATTGACAGTTGACGAGGTGAAGTGATTTTATCGCTTTAATAACTTTTCATCTGGGTTTCACTGCTGTTTGTCAGCATGTGAGCGTTGAGTTAGTGAGTTCACTGATATCCAAACTTTGCAAACCATGTTACCATCGACTATCGTTTTGTTACCCTATCAGTTGTATGTATTAGCAGTTGCTGGTTAAGTGAGTTCACACTACCTTTTGTCATATTGTGAAAATATTCAATTTCAAGCTTCCTACGTCAACTATGAACGCTTTGGGTATGATGTTCAACTGTTCGTGTTTGTTTCTTAAAAAGATGCGAAATAGGGTGGAGGTTTGCTCATTGAATTCGAAAAGAGATGATTCAATACCTCTTTCCTTACGGGGAAGAAATTCTAGTGAAATATGTCTCCTGGTTTTCTTCACTATTCGAACGTGTAGTAGACTTCTCTTTAATTCGTCAGCTAACTATATGGATGAGAACCAGTTATCTTCAGTAATGTTTCTGTTTGTATCTTTAACTTAAGACGTTGGCCCTAGAACTTGCTGCATTCATATAGGAAAGTTTCCAATCCTGCGATACTCCTTTTTTCCTATATATTGTAAAGTGACGTGGATTCTGCAACTCAGTATGCGTAAAAACACGTGCTTTTATTTGTAAATAAATAGTGGAAGATGGAGGAAACCGACAACAGCAACCGAAGATGACCGAGGATGCAGACGACGTCTAGAAGTGCAGAGTCAGCGAACCTAGACATAATAAAAGGCGTCGAGCCGCTCCAAGAAGCCACTATTTGCTACGGGATAGGCAAACTCCCCAAGTCCATATCCGCTGCGAGGCTGAGGGCTCCCTTTGTCTGCCAGGTAACACTGCGTTGCCTGGGCCAACGTCAACAGTAACCCAAGGGACTATTTGAAGAAAAAGTGATTATGGTACAAGTGTATCTCAAACATAAGTCTCCATAGTTTTGTACGGGAGACCCTTGTTATTAACTTTTCCGACTTGTATTTTTTAGTAAAAGGTGACGGTAAAAAAATTCAAAACCTCGATCCTTTTATTGCTATATCTGCTCTACCTGCCAAAGAACAAATTATTGAGTAACGGCGCCAGACTCAGATAAACTGAGCGTTGCGGAGGCAATTAAGGGGCATCCCAAAAGATTCATTACGATATACGTGAGCATTACAGGGTGCCCACAAGCAGGAAATGTCAGGAATTTCAAGATTTGTCAGGAAAATGATTAAATATGAGGTCAACAGTCAAGAAAAAGTACAAAATGTACCGCTGCGTCAGGAAATTTACCCTCAGGGGCTCATATCTGTGTGAAGATGCCAGAACATCCTTTTCACAAAGCTTTGACACATATCTCCAAGACAAGCATGGAATTGCCAGGCTCGATGATTTCTAAGCTTCCCTTTTAAACAACAACAAAAACTCATCACTGTGGAAAGGGGGTAAAGTCGTTTGATATTTTCCCACGGAAATGCTACAGTTGAGGGTGGTTTCTCTATGAACAACTCTGCTCTTATTAAAATCCAATGTGAACATACAATAATAGCACTGAGGAGAGTGCATGATGCTGTTATCAATTGCAAAGGAATCCATAGTATTGTCGTCACACACAAAGTGCTCACATATGCAAGATCTGCTTCGAGGCGATATGAAGATTATCTGAAAACACAGCGTAATGATAAGAAAATAGAAGAGAATAATTCTCTTTAAAAAAAAAAAAAAAGAGGAAGATCATAAATGCTGGAAGATGAGCAAAAGAAGTTGAGAGAAAAATCTGAAACGGAGCAAGGCGAACTTCTGAGAATCAAGCTTTTGCGGAAGTCCCAAAATTAACATCTGCTGGTATTGTTGAAACTTCTGTTTTCGTTCTGATGATGTTTAATTATTGTAATAGTCTAATATTCATTGCTTATATTCATGGGATTTATTCATATACATATGTTGTAGTTGTTAGCATTTTCTTTAGCTTGACTTACATAACATGTTCATGACGGGAAAAATTGTAAATTTGGGTTATTTTACTCAGTAACTTTGCAAAATATTCTAGTAAATCTTTGTTCCTGTAATTTTATTGTAAAACGAGTAATAAAATCATAAAATTTGCTACTCAAGTGAGAGATGGGCAGCTATGGGGCTGGTAGAGACTTCATGTAAAAGAAAATATTTTGCAAATATATAAAATTGGATAGTCTGAGGTTTTTTTTTTTTTTTTTTTTTATGTGGTCATGAAAAGTTAGGAAATGTCCTGAAATTTAAGTTCACAAATTTTGTGGGCACCCTGCATTGGCTAAACAGTGTGTTCTACGATCTTCTAAAATCAAGATTTTGATAGTGGTGGGAAAGCTCTTTCCTTCTCCGGATTCGTTTCTTTTGATTCAATTCACGACCAGGAATTGAAAAAATGAACGACTATTTTGAGTCCTTTGAGTTTTAAGTTCTCTGGATCGGCTTCCTTTCTCTGTTTTGCTTCGTTCATCAATCCAGTCTTTTTTCGGCAGCAATCGCGCTTCTTGGCTGCCTTTCAGAATAAGCGCGGAGATGTGAGTGGTGAAAGATGCGAGAACGGAAGCATTGGAAACTAGTTTCACAAACTATTCTTCCTCTCAATCTTCGAAAAAAGGGCTTTTTTTTCAGTTCGTTGTTGAAAGTCAGTGTGTTTCTAAGCTTGAAAAAAATAATTAGCCCTCTTCCTCCCCCGAAATTAAATGTGTGTGAATATGAGTTCTTGACGTGATTTGCGATGAAGGAAAAGTACAAGAGTTGGAAGAATGCAAATAGTAATGAAAATATTACGATTAATGGAAAGTAATGAAATAGTAGTGATTAATGAACTTTTCGTAGTAATGAAAAGTTACGATTGAGTAAATAGTTAAGTTTTTCGCCGCTGGGTAGCGGTAAAGAACACTCAGTTTGTTTAAAATTGTAATTTGAGTTTGTGGCCGTTAGATGGCATAGTTGTTGATACGTACAGTGCTGTGTGAAATAGTGACAGTTGAGTACATCTATTTTACTGACATAGACTTCTTACGCTGCCACGAAGACAGTTTTGGCTACAAGCGTAGAGATTTACCAACTGGTGTTCATGTTAACTCTTTGGCGTTGGGATTTCATTTTCTGTCAGTGTATACCAGAAAGCGTTCATACTTGTTTTGTAAACTCTTATCCTTTTAATGGAATTAAATTAAATTGAAATTCTTTCCTGAGCAAGAAATGATAACTACGGAAATTGTTCATTTTAATAAAAAGGTAGAAAGGTTAAAAGTGTAATTTAAATATACTTTAGGTACTTCCTGCTTTAATCAGCCTTTACCCATTTACTTTGTTGATGTAATAAAATAAAAAGAAAAGTGTTTTGTTCATGGTTTAATTCAAGGTACAATCACTCCATTTGCATGAAGCAGAGAACAACACGATGTACCAAGCACCCAGGACTTCCAGGGTGACTTTTTTTTCTCCTCGATAGGTTAAAGATGTTTCTATAGAAAGCTATCAGTTATTTTCATTTCTTGGGGTTCAGGTGAAACTGTTTCTTGTTATCCATAAAGTTCTGAATTTTACTCAGAGGTAATATTATTTGCCACTTGAATTATGTGATTTAATAATTCGTATTGCTATTGATTCGACCATCGTATTTATGTACGTTGTATTTCAGGTGAATAGCTGTGTACCCATTGCATCGGAAGTTTTCCAGAAGGCAGGAGTGTATGATCCAAACAGAATATTTGGAGTTTCTACGTTAGACGTTGTGAGAGCCAATACATTCATTGCAGAAAAGAAGGTAAGGGAAGTCTTCAGGAAGATAATCTTAAAGTTTGCCTGAAACCCTATCCGTGTGGAGGAGAGTGATACTTCGTTTCTTAATTTGGATACGTTCGTTTATTTTGGACTTCCTGCTTGGCCCAATTGTTAATTCTTCTACATTCGGTTCAAGCGTTCTGGTGGGACTTCCAATGTTGGCGTTGACTCAGTATAATGGCCTATTGAGGAGCTACTTAAATAGTGGATTTGGTCTCGAAAGCCAGGCCACGCTATAACATATTTGGACGTAAGCCGCCTGGCAGGCAGAAGCCATTAGATAAATTTCTTAAGGATGGTAGACATATGTAGAATATAAGGCACAGTTAGGTTGTATTATGTGTTGGAGCTTCCATTGCCACTTTAGGCAACCAAAGGCTACAACAATCGCAAAAACGAAAGTTACCTCATTTCTTATTGGTCGTTTTATCCACAACATCTATTTCAAATAGGAAATGTTCTGCTTCATGTTTTTCAGCTCCTATTCTGTCATTTTCGGTCTCTTCTTGCTTCTTTTTTACCTCTTTCTTTTCTGTTTCTGCTTCCTCTTTCCTCATCCTCGTTTCTACTCCTGTACGTGTTATTCTATTTGCAGTTCAAATAATATCATTCCGGATATCGTTATAACCAGCATCTTTATACCAGACAACCAATGTTGTTTCTCGGTTCTGAAACTCCATATACTTCCACGATGCTGCAATAACCAAGCTCCTTAATTAATTTATGTATTTTTTCTGGAATTTCCGCTTTTCTTACCAGTTCTTCCTCTTCATTTTGCTTTGCTGTTACATATTGTTCTTTTACTCGTTCCTATCTAGTTTCTGCTTTCCTCATCTCGTGAATAGCTTCATCTGAACTGTTTAACCCTCGTGGTATTAACTCTTAAGTTAGCTCACACTCTCTGCGTTCGTTTCTACCTGTCTCGTATCTCATCCAGTTACCGAAACAGTTCTCTTAATATAATCTAACACAATCTATTAATTTCACAGTGATATGCGATATAATAGATTGTTAGATTACTTTCAGTGTTACCTTAATTAGGTTAGTCTATTAAAGAACAGCGTGGATTACTTTTACAAGGAAAAGCTCAACAGTCAAGTGCATGCATGAAAACTGTGTTCATTATCTAGCAATACTAGTAGTTCTATTTCACTATTAGAAACAATACTTCTCGTGGTTGCTCAACATGTTATTTAGTATACCACAAAGTAAAGATTATCCATATCACCGTAACAATACTTTACATTGTACCAGTATCCGAACATCCTGTATTGGACATATAATTCCATCTTCCATTTCAGCAAAATACTAACTTGGTACATCATTATTACGTATATCATATTCTTCTATAAATATACTCCTTTACTCAGTTCTACTTTACATCGTAATCTGCTGTAATTCTATTTCCGAAGTACGCTCATCATTTATTTCAAGAAACTCTCTCCATGGATATCACGACAATTGGATATAACAATACAATCAATAAACATGTTCTTCATAGATGTGAAAATATGAAGATCAGTCACACAATCATACTTCGTACTTTTCTTCTCAACAGAGTTACAAAATAGAGTAACTCCGGGCGAGTTGGAACAAGTGCCGAACATGTACAAGGAATACTACTCATCTAATTCGTGAAGACAAGAGATCCAAAAGACTATTGCATACCATCTCAAAAGTCATTTATAAGAAATAAAATGAACATATATCCCAACGGTGTCTTCCCAATTTGGATTTTATTCTAGTATTCAAATTGTCTTATTATATTTCTGTAATCAATCTCTTTTCTGCCACAACTCTGGTTCCGGCCTGAACTCAATAATAGCTCATTGCACGCCAAAGTCGTGCTCCAGCTTGGTTATTTGTTAATAACTTTTGTAATTTTCTGAGTTATGACTTGGAACCGTGGCTTTTTAAATATGTCCTTCCCGGATATAACCCTGTAAGAACTTCTCTTCCCACCAAATGGGAGGGCAAAAACTATAATCTTTATTACATGATTATGAATTCCTTAGCATAAATGTTCGTTTTTCCTTAAACGTGTAATTTATTTTGTTGTTTATTCAGATTTCCAGTGGAGAAAAGCTGTATTTAGTAAGTCTTCCTGTGCAATTCGTCAAGATTGTAACATATCTTAGAAGATAACGTAGTTACATTTTATTCAGTAAAATATTTCTTATTTTGCTTTTATATTTCCGCTGCTCTTCATGTAACAATTACATCTCCAGACACATGGCCAAGGAAGATGATACTGCCATTAGGAAGTGTCGAAGTGTTGTTAGCAAAAAAGAAATGTATCTCATTTCCTAAAATAAACAAATTGTGTAATAATTCATTTGCAAATAAGAAATAATTTAGTGTATTTACCGAGACATATCCAAGTATAAATTCTACATTTATGTAATGTGAATTGGGGAGTATTCGGAATTTCGAAATGTCAGAATACTGTACTGTCTTCCGACGTCATCACAATGATGGAAACAATGGTCCACGTGGATTGACAATTTGTAAATTTGCCATTAGGCATATCAACAAGATATGTTGTTTTCTGAACAGTTAACGAAACACTAGCTAGATAATGTGTTAGAGGTGTTCGGATATTCCGGAATCAGAATGCCATTTTATTATTATTCCAGAATGTTGAAATTTCGGACAAAACATAGGGTAAAATGTTTATTGCAATAAAGTGTCTTCTAAAGTAAATCTGTGTTACTTTAAATTCATCATATAAAAATGTTTACTTTTCCTCATACTAATACATTTTTACCAACCGTTATTATATATATTTAAAAAAAAACACACACACAGTTTGATACATGATTTTAGGAGCAGGGGCACAGATGGAAGAAACCAGGGATATTTTCCCGCTAATTAATTTTTAGTATACATTTATCATATTTCCTCTAATATTGGTTAGTTTTATCATGGAATATTACACCGGTATCCGCAAATATCAATATTTGTAGATAAATTAAGTAGGTTCGGAAACATATAAATTTTTGAAATAATGCTATGAAAATATACCATTTTCTCTCTCTCTCTCTCTCTCTCGAGAGAGAGAGAGAGAGAGAACGTGGCTCTCTCTGGATTCGCCACGGATAGATAAATTAGGTTGCTTCGGAAACAAATCTAAACTTTTTCCTAGATAAATTATTGTAATAATGCTACAAAAAATAATCATTTTCCATTAAGGAGGCGCACGCACCCCGTGCTCCTATTTGGATACGCCAATGAGAGAGAATTTAAATATAAGATATTCAATTAGACATTTCTTACCAGATTTTATAGTTGTAAGGCTAATTATAATAGGTTTGGGGTCCGGACTGCCCCCTCCTTGGTGCTTTTCGGTGTAAATTTAGCATTGGTATGCAACTGTTAATCATTCTGTGCTTTGAATCATATGTAAGCTTGGAATTTACGTTTTAGTCCTTATGTGATGATAGGCTCTTACGATGTAAACGAAAACCAAAGTGATCTACCTAGAATTTTAACTACCTGTCTGATTGGTTCATTTCATATTACACGCGAAATTTCAGAAGAGAACGTAGGAACCCATTTCACATTATAAGTTTACAATTTTTGTTACATATATGTTTATTTTTGTAATACATATGAAAATGAACGCACAGAATACAAAATCCAGGTTTTGTATATTTGTATCAAATTATTTGATGTCACAGATTGCTCAAAAGCAACTTACTCTCAATGGAAATATAAAGTTTACCTATGTATATGCTAAAGGATGAAAATGCAAAGGTGCGTATCCACTGTTGATTTGAATGTATTAAATAGCTCTCATTGAATTGAATTTTATCTAAGACCTTTAGGCAACTTTAGATCAGACCGAATGGATAATGATGGGAGAATTGGCGAAATGAAGAAAGTGGGAGGAAAAGAGAGTCGGGATCGAATCGGAGACCCCACGGAGAAGGGGTGAGCGACCGTGGCTCCAGAGTAGTTCTCATACTTTATGGAATATATATAGGGTGTTCCCAAATTGATAGCACAATTTTGAGGACTGACAACTCCTTAAGTGAAATGAACTAAAATTTATCTGAGTAAACTAGAAATCCTAGAATATTTCGTTAGGTAAATGTTGCCTGGAGAAAAGAGGCAATTGCGATTATAAAATTTGCAAATGCTTACGAAGAAAGGAAGAGACAGACGTCATTTAAAAAGGAAAGCTGGTACATAGAAACATTGTAAATTGTTTATTTTTCGTACTTAATTACGGTGTATACTCCTGTGAAACCTCTTCATTCATCGTGTATCGACGAAAGTAACGTAGAAGTTTCCTACATGTTAACTTTCTTCAAGAGATACCATAAGTAATGCTACATCTTCCTTCCTTTTCAAAATTATTGCAAGTTGTTGTAATTGCCTATTTTCTATGGCTATCTTCTGTAGCGAACACCACATATTTGTGGATTTTACTTGTTACTGCTTAAGGTATTTGAATAGGAAAAACTAACTTAGTAGCTTTTTCAGTGCCGCAAGCTATTTAAATGAACATTTGTATTCAAATAAAAGATTAACAAAATTGATCTTTTGTTTTTAAAAAAAAAAAATGTATTTATTTTCCAACTCTGCACAATATTATATTTCATCTAACTTGCACATATTGAAAATACTTTTTCTCCAGTCCTAAACTGGTACAAATAAAATTTCTTATGCAATTCGTAAGTCGTAACCTAAATAATGAAATCTTAAAGTTTACAGAATCTCTAAATAACAGACCTAAATGTGTCCCCTGTGTATGAGGGTTAACCCTCGCTGCCTTGTAATCATGGGATCCCGAGTTCGATTCCCGATGGGGACATAAGTGGTTCGTTATGGAGCCCACGTTAAACTGTAGGTCACGTCCTTAGAATCTTTCCAGGACGTTAATAACAATTCAACCAACACAGACTAAATCCGACTTCAAATTGTCTTGTGCTTATGAAAGTTCATTGCCTTTTTACCACCTGGCAGGGCCAAGATTTTTTTTAGTTGATTCAATTCATGTTAAGTGTTAAAGGAGTTCAGTGTTTACTTACTCAGAAAATATTCTCTGCTCACTATATAAAAGTAATGGTAAGCAAAATGTTAAAATCGTATTCATTATAACATTAGAATTAGACATCTTTGCATACTTTTCGACTCACACATTGCTTGAAAGCAGTGGAGAGGGTCCACTAAAGTACACGTAATGCGTTACTGATGCAAATTGATGTATCTGGTAACAAGGGCTGTAAAATTTATTTTTGATTTAAAGAGATTACAAAAAATAATGGCCGTAGTACGTTCTCAGCTTGATCTGGAGTACTTCTTCACTGGATATATATTAACAACAATTGTTTACTTGACAAGTAGATTGAAATAATTAAAAAAAAAACTACCTTTCACTAGGCTTTATAAATTAAGTTCGACTGAGAAATACTAAGCTGCTGGGTTATCTATTGACTTTCTTTTTTCCTTTTTTTTCATACGGCCATCCATTTGATACACTTAAAGTCGTCGGTGGTATACGCGGTGCAAATTTTCATATACTGTACCCCTGTATAGCACTGTTTATAACACAACTACAGGGATTGAAGTTCACTAGAAATGGACCTATCGCATCTTCCAGTAACACCTTGCTGACTTTCATTAGTGCCATTATTGACTCTAAACAACAAAATTATAAGTAGGTTTAGCACAGCTTAATTATGCTTGACACATTTACACTTAATTTAGTACTCAATACTACAGTTTTGATTATTTAAATGGTGACAATGTCTCTTTGGTAGGGTCTTGATCCAGCTGGTGTAAATGTTCCTGTAATTGGAGGTCACTCTGGAGTAACAATCATCCCTTTGTTGTCTCAAGCGACACCTGCTGTCAATTTCCCTAAGGATCAAGTGAAGGCGCTCACAGAGAGGATACAGGTAAAGTAGTTGGCTCTTGACTGTCAAATAGCAGTGCTATTTACTTTCTTAAACGGGTGTTTTCCTGTATGTTTTAATAATAGATTTAGTTTGATTTTAAAATTAAGCTTAATTATTGCTCCTAAAAGAAAACTAGCTGTATACTGTAGATTCTCCCTATTTATGCATATCTTATAAACGTAGCATCGCTGTTATAAACATTGAAATTTGGAATTATCGTTAGCCGAAGCTTTGTGTCATAGAAATAAAGGAAACCGCGGTAGAATTTCAAACACTGACACTAATAGTTAATTTCACTATATCGTTGCAGTTTGCTATAGGGGTTAACGACATAACTAGAACGAATGTTTCATACCGACTAAGTTTCAAGTTAGTCGGTTGGCGTATGAATATTGACCTACTTTCCGTTTGTGTATGGAATTTGCAGACAGTGCAAGATCAGCTAAAATCAGCACTTTTTGTAGTTTTTTTTAAAACTTGATGGCCGACCAGTTTGCAGTCTTTTTGCGTTTTATTCTATAACATATTTCTTAAATAGATTGGGAAGACTTTTTACAACCTTGCCGTTTTATTTTATGCTCATACCAATGGCTTTTATTTCTTTCAGTGTTGGTCCTATACACCAGAGGGTTTTTTTTTTTTTTTAATTTGATTATTTATTTGTGTTAATTTTTGTCACTCAAGGTTCTTTACACCTTCAGTTTCCTATTCGCTTCCAGTTTCATAAGATTCCCCGGATGGGGGCGAGCGTAAACCATAATGCTCTTATCGACCATACAAATAATTTTACTCTTCAATTTTAACTTCAATCGTGATAAATTGTCATTTTGTAAGCGCATTGTAAACTTCTAATAATTATTAAAATCAGTACATGTACGACACTGTTCTCTGAAAAATGTTATTGTGGTTGTTGCTGTAACATATTGCCAAGCCTTTTATAATGTCGTTGGAAACAGAAGTTGACTGTTTTGATTAACGTTGTAACGTCTACGCAATTAAACATCGCATCCTATTTGAGTTGTAAAATTCCAGGAGTTGTACCGTTTAAATATGTTTGTATGAACAATAACAACAGGATCTCGCTTTCACTGACAAGCTAGCAGTACAATAGCCAGATAATTATAATTAGTGAAATGTTGTAAATTCTCACTAGACCTAAACTATTGGATTTGCGAGATACAGTGCACGGGGTATGAGGATATTCGTCTGCTGTTAAGTGTGTTTGATTGAAAGTGGAAACTGCGAGATGTCAGATGGTGTGTATTCTTATTTGACCAAACTGAACTTCTACCCTGCTCACGAACTTAACAATATATCTGGTGTAGTAAAAAGTAATCCATTATTTTGCCAATAGATGGCTTCAGTGATCTGTATCTCGCGTTGTATAAGTCCGATCGGGTTCAACGAGATGGCGTTCAAACGATGAGATTGCGTACTACAAACACAGTTCAGATAGTTGTGATGAGTTGACTCAGTGTTGTGTGAGCGCGCGTCAAAATGGACACTAGCAAAGAGAAA
>JAGDQP010026998.1:0-25388 GCA_022664845.1 Lepisma saccharinum
TATATATATATATATATATATATATATATATATATATATATATATCCAAATATATATATCCAAATATATATCTCAAATCCAATGAAGGAAGTTAAATTCATACAGTACGAGATGAATATCTGACGAATTCGGTTTTTAGTGTCTTATTTTGCTTTGCAAAACGTGAATTGTTCCGTCACGGAAAGTATTATTTCACGAAAACGAGTTTCTTCGATTTCACATGCGAAGCTCTTTACAAGATTAGAGTGGGTAATGATTCAAGTCAAAAGCTTAGAATCATATACTCAGAAATTGCGATACAAGTGGGAACGCGAGAGCATTTTAAACTCCAGAAAAGTTTCGTGTGCCGTATGCAATGAGGTGGTAGCCGCAAAACGTAGTTTTATTGTATTGTAATACACGCAGGATTCGTCATGCTGGTGTCTAATAGCGTCTTGGAATCCCTTCTGCAGTCTGCACGATTCATCATTTAGAGGGTATATGTTCGCAATTTCCCAAAACAGTAGAAATATTTATAAGAAAAGAATTGAATAAAATTATTTGTTTAAAAGATTTCATATACACCTGAGAATAAAAATAAAAATTACAGCAAAAAAATGCGTTACGTAACGAAGGCGTATACCCCCTCCTCCCCTCTTGTCACACTTCGTAACGCAAGGCGAACCCCTCCCTATTAATTGCCGCGCTACGTAATATGTGGACTACCCTTATGTTAAATAGGGGTGGAAAGGGTTCATGTGGGGTTAAATAGCGTAACTAGCATATATTGCTGCTATGTTAAATAGGGGTTGGACCATCGCTTCGTAGCCTTTTATGCAATCTCTGCTATGTTAAATAGGGGATAGATTGTAGTCTTGTCGTTTCTCATTATAATCTACCTAACTTCAAAGTTTGGTGATGATTCGACGAAAATTTCGCAATTAAGAACCATTAGGGTCCCCTATACCATGGCTCGTAGTCTTTAGCAAATACACAACAGGTACTGGGGAAATAGTCTGCTATAACCAGCTATTGCATGTTCTGTAGGCTTTCAGGGTTCTACAATATGGCTCAAAGTCTTTTATGTAACAGATTAAATTCTAATTAAATTCACAACAACCCCAAGTGTATTTTGGGGGGTTAGGTCGAGGTGCCGTACTCAAGGCGTCGTAAAATAGCCCCGTACTCTTTTATAATGTGAATTAAATTAAATGTTTAAGAGGGGTGAAAAATGTGTTCATTGCCTTTTATGCCATGTTAATTAGGGGTTGGAAAAAGGTGCCGTAAGATATTCATGTGTATTTTCATAGCCTTATAAACCCCGTTGCCTGTGCAACCTCTGCCATGTTAAATGGGGTGCACTATGTGGCGTGTAATTTCTCCTATGTTAAGGACGAATCGTAGCCTTTTATGGAATGTGGGGTTAAATCTCTTCTATGTTAAAAATGTGGATGAAAAAGGGGTCGCAGTCCATCTCTACTATGTTAAATAAGGATTGGAAAATCTGTTCGTAGTCTTTTATAAATAGGGGTTGCGAAATATGCTCATAGCCTTTTATAAAATAGGGTGTTGAAGACAAGGTGCTCAATTTCTCATACCTGGACGATACCCATGACATTATGTATCATACAGCCGTGAGAAATTAACTCCTTATTATCAGCGCGGCCTGAAAACAAGGGTCATTTTTAAGAAAACCAGGTCAGGTGCCGCCCTCCTACTGTTAGCCGTTCATTAGAAAAGTGAAGTATCACTCGCTTTACTGTTGTAATAATAATGTAATGCAATATTTATTAAATTGCTACGAACAGCATGATGCCAATACAGCACTAAACCATACAATATATAATAATAATAATAAATCACAGCCATATTCAATCCACTAGTGGATGAGGCCTCTCCCCGAAGGGAGGAGTTGGTCTACTGCTCCCACGCTGACCAGACGGGTTGGGAGAGGAGAGCCGAAGCTCTCACTGTGATCGCCACTGTCTTTTATTCACAGCAGCTCCCCAATTGTCCTCACGATGCTGGGTCAACACCGAAATATTTGAGCCCCATATATATATATATATATATAAGATAACAATAAGTTGATAAATATAGAAGTTTCATAGCAATACAGTTGTTTTACATCATAGTTGTTGATAAAACGTTTGAGAAAATACAACCTTTGTCAGAAACAATCAATAATTTATCATGTTATGTTGTGTACAAGGGAACAGCAAATTCACAATTTTCCGTCTATGTTCTGAATTTCAATTGTATTTATGACCTTTAGGCATCTAACGATTAGGCCGGGATAGGGGAGGGGAAAAAAGGACTCGGGAAGGTGTCGGCCAGGGCTTATGCTGCAGGGTCCATCCCTGTATTTCCCTGGTGTGACTGAGGAAAACTCTGGAAAAACCTTAGTCATGATGGTCAACCGCTGGGATTGAACCTACGACCTCCCGAATGCTACGCCAAAGCGTCTACTACTGAGCTATGGCAGCTCGGTCTATGTTGTACAGATTGCAGATTAGAAAAAAATATACAGCAGTAATCGTAATCTTTTGAGAATGAGACTTTATAATATAATATAATATCCTGAAAAGGCCAAGTGGATTAAGCTAGAAACTTACAATTTATATCTAATCTGGCTTTAACTAACCTATTTCACTGATGTTCAGTAAAAGAGCAAAAGAAGGGCTTATTTCGAATGTAGAAACGAGTAATTTCTTTTTTAAAAAGAGAGAAAAATTCCTGTCCTGAGGGGGATGGAACCCAATTTCCTTAGAATAACTGTCCAGTATTTTATCCACTAGACCGTACAGCTCGATGCTCGAAGATGGTTTTCAAGTCGAATGAAGCTGCGGGCAACAGCTACTACTTATAATAAACATGAAGTTCCTGACACCACATACATGTGCCTTTCTTTTTAGCAAATGTAAAGAGCGTTTCCTCTTTTCATCTTTAACCACGAGCAAAATACATTTAAACTCATCATCCAATGGAAGACGATACCTAAATTATCTAACTTTCGACATTTCATTTCATTAGTGTGAACTACAAATAATACCAAATGGATACATAAAACACAATCGGCGCCACTCCAGGCTGAGCTGGGATGCGTCGAATAGGCTTTCATTTCTATGGCTCGCTTTTTTCTCGACCATCAGGAGATGGACGGGGAGCCGCCTTTTCTGATCTAAGGCAATGGACGGGAACCCATCCTATTGTTTTCATCAAGTGCTGGGGATGGTCGACGTTTCGCCCCTATGGCGGCAAACCAGCGACCGACGGCGGCCATAAAATGGTCAGGTGACCAAACGCTACTTGTAGCTACACGCCGACTTTCCACCAACTATTCCCCAAGTGCTAGTCTAGGTCCCGCCAATTCCCCTTGACGGCCCGACCAAAATGCCCAACCATTTGCCTTCTTGGTTGGTATTTGGCTTGCTGGGTGTCCAGTGAACTAATGTTTCCGTTGGCATACAAGAAATCGATTCTCTCGGAAGGTGAGAACTATAATTGTGCAAATTACATAACAAGCCCTGTCGAGTTGAATTGAATTATATTTATGGCTTTTAGATATCTAAGGATCAGGAGGGGAAAGGGAGAGGGGATTGGAAAGGATTTGGGAAGATGTCGGCCAAGGCATATGGTGAAAGTGCTATCCAGAATTTGCCTTGTGTGAGTGGGGAAAATCCTGGAAAAACTTCAGTCAAGATGATCGGTCTCTGGGATCGCACCCACGACCTTCCGAATACTACGCCAACGCTCTACCACTGAACTACGGCGACATGCAGGCACTTTCTATTTGCAACCTTAGATTATTCGCATATTTATAGTCGTCGCTTCTCCAGATATATAAATTATTTTACGCCTACTGAAAAATATGCCCCAGTGGACATGTGCCCGTTTGAAAATAAGCTCCTGCACAAATGCACAAGCAGTTTTTTAAAATGATAATGAAAAGCATAGGTTGTTCAACCTTTGCACTGCAGAGACTTTAAAGTACCCCCAACGTTATCAAGTAATAAATGGCATATAATTAAGTGCAAAATATTAATTACTGAAGAAAGAACTTATTATTATCTCAACCGAACTGAGTTTGCTGTCTAAAAGGCAGGATATTAAGTGGTTGCTTTTATAAGAATCCACAACTATTATTTTAATGCGGTTGATAGCAAGCAGGCGAGATAATTTAATATTTGCACGCCTTCAGTCATCAACGTGAGATCCAAATCAACAAGAGCGTCGCAGTTATCTGCAATCTGTTGATTGTGCTGGTATTTCGTACGCCTGCACACCAATTAAAACTTTACAAATGTTCTCATTCACCATTATGTATTATCATCGCTGAAACACTGCTTTCACGTTTTAAACAATTATCTTTTCTTGCATTCTTGCTTTCATGGCAGCGTCTTTGTCTTGTACGATCGGTGGGTGATGTCAGAGGAGGGTATCTGAAAAACACGACTACGTTTTATAAGAGACATGCATATATTACTATTGTAAGAATTTTAAGGATTATGTGCTAGAGTTGTGCAGTATGAAAATATGCAATGTTAGATCTTTTAGTCAGTATTCTGATGTTTTTGAATTACCGTTAAATGAAAAATTAGTAGACAAAACAGAACATGCACAAACTAAAACAATTTCCATGTTTTTGTTATTAGAGCGTGTAGGCAATAAAGGCACTTCATTTTTAAACCTAAATACAGATTCGTTGCTAACAAAGACCGTTAAAAGTCAAACTAACACCACGAAACTTAATGAGTAACAGGAATGTTAAAAATTATAGTTACAGTTTGTATGGAAATGGCACTGGGTTATTTAACAGATATTTCATGCCCCAGGTGACAAGCACTGAGTCGACTAAATACGCTAAGTTGATAGAGGACATTACCACTATTTTCTCATATTAAAATATTATTACTGCTGGGTGTCCGAAAGTGATGTAACCGTCCATTGGTCTCCGACCGGTACACATATAAAAACTCTATTGTTAATTTATATTTTCTTTACCTATGTGGATAATATTTATAAGTATATTAGACTCATGAATATAAAATAAAAGGAGGGGGTACTGAGTTACACACTGTCTCATCACAAAATGATATCAATGTAATCTTCAAGTGGTGCAGAACAAAGATGTTAATAAATACAAGAGAAAAGTATTGTAATGTTCTACACGAGGGAAAAAAATATTTTTGATATTTTAATTCAGTATTAATGGTACACCGCTGTTGGTTTTGACTCGGCTGCTGAACTTGGTGTGACTCTGAAATCTAGCCGCTAATTCAATATGTACTATCGTGGCC
Organism: Lepisma saccharinum; assembly: GCA_022664845.1. Lineage (NCBI taxonomy): Eukaryota > Metazoa > Arthropoda > Insecta > Zygentoma > Lepismatidae > Lepisma > Lepisma saccharinum. The sequence continues at coordinate 5,280 of JAGDQP010026998.1, forward strand.
AATGTAATATTTACACGACTTGGTTATGCACGATTTTTATCTAAGTCTGCGAGATAGACCACCCAACTGGCGGTGTGTGATTCTGAGAGTGTGTGAGTGAGCGAGCAAGGGTTGGTATTTCCTTTTTCTTTAACAGAAAATATCACATTCCTGGGTTTTGGAAGGACATTCATGACTTCTTGTAGTATAGCAAATAATAATGAAAAGAACTTAACAAGTCGCATTTCAAACAGCAAAACAGGAAACCTAACACTATTTTTATTTTAGGTGGGCCACTAGTTGAAGTATACTGAAAAGTGTAGTTCAAATTGTCGAAGACAAAAGATCCTTACAGAACATGGAGAAACGAAAATGAACTTTGAAACCTACGGTTGCTATGTAGTTTATTTCTTTCTTATGAATTTTGTAGAACACTAACGTTATGCATGAAAGACAAGACAAAACGTCTGTTTCTATCAGTTCTTAAAGATGGGTACAATATTAATTTTATGCTTTATAATTTCTATTATTATGTTGTTATTTACATTACAAAGATGTTAGTAGCAAATTACACAAAACATGTTGCGTGCTAAGGTATAGTAAATGTAATTTATATATGTCTTCAACAGATACAGATACAAGAATGGAAATTTGAGCATTACATGGATAATATCTGAGATAAATTAAGATCTTTCTCTTTCCAGACAAATATTTGTGTGTGTGCGTACATGTGATAAACATCGAAACGAGTATCGTATGCTTTCTTCCGAGCGGCCGTACCTTACTTGGTAGAGAGTTGGTTTCGGATTCAGGAGGTTCTCGGTTCGTCTGACTGTCCTGACTAATGTTTTCCCAGTGTACTCCTCAGCCACACCAGGCATGTACCGGGATGGTACCTCCAATTTAGGTTCTGACCGAGTCCCTACCACATTTCACAAAACCTTATTTCGTAGTCATCCATAGGTGCTTAAAACTATAACTAACTTGTAAGATGTAAACTCAACGAGTAATATATAAACTGTCGCTCTGTTAATCGGCATATTGCTGCTTAATGCCGTGTGGATGGATCGACATGGAGACCGAGATTGATCGAGTGGCCGTAGCTCAATTGCTATAGTTTTGGCTTAGCAATCGAAAGGTTCTAGTACGGTCATCTATCCTGATGAGGTAGTACCGGGCCATTTTCCTCACGACACGAATAAACTAGTGTTTATAATAATCCGCAGATATACAATAAACACACACACTCTCACATAATGACTAAGAAGGAATGAGTAAGAAAGAAAGAGAGAAAGAAGGAATTAACGAAGTCATGGAAGGAAAGACAAGGATAGAGAAAGATCAATGAAACTTTGAAACTAGATTGATTTATTATCATCCTAAAGAACAAACGCAAACACACGGTTTACTTTCTGATTCTAGCTAGTGATGCTTCTTCTTTATCCAGCCCAAGAAGATTCTCTGATTGAGTTCTGTAAATAGTTGAAGCTGTCATTTTAGTCGAAAAACACGGTGCTGACTGGGGATCGAACCCACGCCGTAAGATCGATAGGTCAGGACTGCACCACACATTTCTCTTCTAAACACCTTCGCAACACATGTTACAAGAAAACTGGACGCTTCAGGTAAATGATTTTTTCGTATAGTTGTGCCCTAAACATCCACATACTTTGTTTTCATCTTCCAACCAATATTCGTTAATCGTTGTCGTCTTCTTTATCTACAAGTATAGTAACTTTCCTACCTTAGGAAATGCATTACGTACGTTAGGTATTATGCATACACGTGCCCATATTGTGAGTATTGCTAACCTTTATGAAAATAATATTTGAAAAGATGTTTCTACGTCGTTGGAAATTGAACAAATATTATTTGACACATATTGTGATTGTTCCGGTTCCAAATCACCAGTGTTGTCAGTGTTGCCAACCTGTTGTAAATTCTACTTATATAAATCTACAGTGTCCATTGTATTACACCAAATTGTGCATAATATGCATTAGTAATCAACCTCAACGCACGATGGAACTTCCTTGACCTCAGGTAACCTGAACTCACGGTATGACTTTAATCTCAGCCCCGCAAGAAAACTTCAAACTCAACCTCATGATAGAACTTTAACTCCGACCTCTCTCAACCTCACGATAAAACATTAACCTCGAACTTACTCAGCTTCAACTTCACTATAGAAGTTTAAGTTCGATCGCTCTCAACTTCATGGGAAATTCAACATCGACCTCACTGAACCTAAACCTTACTATTGAACCTTCAACTCCCTTCACTAAACTTCAGATGGACTCTTATCAACCCAGACCTCATGATAGAACATCAACCTCAACCTAATGATAGAACTTCAATCTCGACTCACGATATAACTTCAGCCTTAACGTCAATCTCATGATGGAACTTCAACATTGACCTAACAACCTTACGATGGAACTTTAACATCGATTTCACTGGATACCAATCTAAGGATGGAACCTTAACTTCGACCCCACTGAACCTCAAGCTCACGATGAAACTTCAATCCTTACCTAATTAAAACTAAAGCTGATCATGGGACCACAACCTCGGCCTCACTGAATCACAACCTCACATTGGGTTTTCAACCTGAACCACTCAGAGGAACTTCAACCTCGACCTCAAACTTAATTTGAAGCTGGAATTTTAGATTCAACCTCACGATGGAAACTCAACGTCACAATGGAACTTCAACGTCGACCTCGCTTAGCCTCAACCCCGCGATGGAACTTCAATTTTGACCGCACTCAGGTGTTAAACCTCACAAGGAGCAACCTCAACCTCAGCTCTCCTAGACTTCTAGACGCCTAGACCTCTAGTTTGTGGAAGTTCCATCCTGAGGTTGAGAGAGGTGAAGGTTCTAGATCCTTGTAAAGTTGTGAGGTCGAGGTTTATTGTAAGGTTTAGTCAGATCAAGGTTGAGGTTGAGTGAGGTCGAGGTTCGAAGTCCGTTGTTAGGTCGAAGTTGATTGAGGTCCAGGTTGAAGTTAAATCGTGAAGTTCTAATGAGATTGGGGATCAACTTCCTCGTGAGGTTGAGTGAAATCGATGTTCAAGTTCCGTCGTGAGGTCGAAGTTAAAGTTTCATCATAAGGTTGAGATTTGAGTCAGGTCGAGGTCGAATTTTAATTTTATTTATGGACTTTAGGCATATAAGGTTCAGGCCGGTATAGGGGTGAGGAAGGATGAGGAAAAGTGCTATCCTGGCATTCGCCTGGCGTGACTGAGGAAAACCCCGTGAAAAATTTCAGTCAGGATGGTACGTCGCTGGGATTGAACCAACACCCTCCCTAATGCTACGCCAACGCTCTAAAAATGAGTTGCGGTGACTCAGTAGATTGAGGTTGAGGTTCAGTTGTTCGGTTTTGGTTGAGTGAGGTCGAGGATGAAGTCCCATCTCGAGATCGAGGTTGAATTTAGCACTTAACGTTAAGGTTGGATTAAAGCGAGGACAAAATTGAGTATAATGATGGTGTGAATGGGGGTATGGAAATTAAGTCAGTCCTCATGAGGCTGAATACCAATTATACACGTGCCAATGAAAGTACGTCAGAACTAGAGCTCAGACTATTCGAATCTTTGATGATTTCTGGCATATCATGGATTCGAATATTTGAATACTTCTTGGTAGGAGTTGTTCGGAGCCCACTTTACCAAGAACTATAGGTTCTGTACTTAGAAGCTTTCCAGCTTATTTAGAATGTTAATATCAAACAAATAATTAAGCAGGGGTAAAGCAGAGCGTGATGCTTTGCATACCTTTCTTTCGAAGTAATACATTACAGAAACGTTATACATACCAGCACTCGCACCTGGCAGTGCAAATTTGCGCACGCCAATCCTCCTTCGAAAAGCTGTATAACGTCTGTCCTACGCCACTTGTTCAATACTTAAATTTAGGTACCGTGGAAGATCGAAGTTTCCTAGAAGTTTTTAATAAATTCAAATTCACATACCAAGTTGAAATAGTGAGATGAAGCTTAAAAAATCCAGTGTTGCCGTAAATCACATTGTACGATGATGCCAAGGAATTATGTATTTTCTATAAACTGTCCTACCTTTCATATTAGGGATTTATATGTTGAAGGCTGACACGGACATAAATAGTATTCCTCTCGTAACGAGAATGTTTTCTTATGTCTCATAGATAGGCCCCACCTTCGTCTTAGATTAGAGTATATGCCTGAAATGGCAAAACAAACTCAAACACTTTCCATGCCTTGATACTGAGACATGTTCAACTGAATTTACAAGAGTATAAATATAAATACAGATACGACATCTTAGCACTTAATAAAACCACTTCTTAGCATTAGATATATATTGAGTCAGGCCTTTTTTTTCTGTATGGCATCCACGGATTCTTCCAGACATTCGTTAATGGACTTGCCCTATAAATGGAAGAACACACACACCAACTTAAAGATTTTTACGTTTAGAAATCGATATAAACCCTGAAAAACACTACTTACAACCCCTTACTTCGCTTATATACCCCTAAACTGAAAATTCTTTCATAATTCGCGATGCGATTTTCCCTATTAAAAGAATGTTACAATAACGCAGATATTATATGAACAATGATTTGGTTAGGTTGTGCAAATTCAAATTAACTATTTGTTTCTCACGGTGGCGTGCGTTTTGCTGTCGTTCATTTTACGACTCGTATGTTTTGCGGCCCTGAATACTGATTCATATTTAAATGCAAATGTTGTGCCTGTTAGCACTAAGAACTAGATTAATACTTTTTGTCTCTTGATACACGTAAGACGCGTGTATATTTCTGGTTAGGTACAGGTAGGTTAGCTTACCAGTTTCATCTTAGAAGGCAACTAAATTCATTTTGGGAGATATCAGAATAGCGTGGTGTGACCGAAGAAAACCCTGGAGAAACCTCAGTCACGGACTCACGGTAGGCTGCCGCTGGAATCATTCAAAGAATCTTCTGACTGTTGAGCCAACCTACTCTACCATCTTAGCTACGGCCGCTCACTTTCACGTCTTTATGTTTCCATGTACGTTACTTTCAAGTGCATCAATCCGCCATTTTCCAACATTGACAAATTGACTCTTTAAAAATATTCTATATTTACGGACATTGGTTAATGATTAATTCTGATTCGTAGTTCTCCTTCCATGTTCGTGAAAACACGTGCTACTATATATTCTCTTTAAATACATTGGCCTTAGATTATATATTGCTAAGTGTCAAAAAACTAATTTATACACTTTACATTCTATGAACCCTTCAGGATTCTAGGAGCTAAGCTCGTCACACTGTTGACGATAACCCTTGGCGAGCACTCTTTCGAGGCACGAAGTTTGAAGTTTGCAGCAAAGGTCTTACTCTAGGTAACACTCGATATATGTAACCTGAAACTGAGAACAACCCAAGAAAACCTATGCAAGGAAAGTATTAAGAGAGAGAAAGGACTTAAGTACTTTCACGTATGTTGGCATCACCCACAGCTGGTACCGTTCTTAAAAATGTTTGCCAATACTAAACTGCAGTGCAGATGGTATCTGTTCTAGTAGTCTACATAGATATTAAGTTTGGTGTAGATACGGTCAACAATATTGGAACAATTTTAAGTATTAAATTTCAAAGTTTTCAACGCTGTCAACCTTGGTGCCTAGAAAACCTGTATGAACTGTGTCAGTAACTAAATGCCAAGTTTGGTGCTGACATGGGGAATGTACGGAAGCAATTTGAAATAATATTTTTCGAAATAATTTTATAACAACCCTATGAAAATTCCCAGTTCCTACCTGGGCTATAAGGACAAAAATATCGAAGCAATCATAAATATTAAATTTTAACAATTTGTTTGCGACACTGTCACCCATAGCAAAGAGTTGTTAAATCTGCCATTAAACTCGCATCTCTCAGCAGTTTTTTTATATACATCCTAGCTTTCAGTACCTACACTAAATGTTCCTATGGTCACTAACTTAAAATAGTCTATGAAAAATGCTAAAAAAAAAACATTATTAATAATAAATAGGAACATATAAAATATATTGTGTAAGAAAAGAATCTTAACCCCACCCCGCCGGGAATCGAACCAGGATTATTTTATTTCGTAAGCCAACGTGTTACTAATGCGCCACGCTGGGAGCTGACAATAAGTTGTCTCGCCGTTGTATTTCCGGGCATTCCATGACATTAAGCCAAAACTGGAATTTATATTCAGAGTATCGTACTTTTAGAAGCTCAACAAATGAAGTGGTAAAAGGATCTAGCCTTCAGGTCGCGAGAATTTTTCCAAATCAATCTTGCCATTTCTACGGTGGTCTAAATGGAAATCACCTTAAACAAGTTGGAGCACAATTTTAACAGCACTTTCGTGTATGCCCGCTGCTAACCGGGGATGCGCCTCCTCCCCCTCCGAGGCTAACGAAGCCCAGCTCAATTCGAACGCACTCTCCCTCCTTGCAAACCTCATTGTCGCTCGGTGTGCATCCTGCACTGGTGGGTTTATATACTTCCTAGCTTTTAGTAGCTAAACTCCACGTTCCCATGGTCATTTTTTCAGTAATATTAGATAATGCGCGAAAAATAAAAGAAAGCAATTATTAATAATGAAGGCCTAGAAGGGTAAGATGGTGAAATGTGCCTTGGAAGGAATCGTGATAAAAATACTACCATATTCAGCAGAAAACAAATTTCAGCTCAAAAGATGCCAACATAACCTCAAAATAAATTAAAGTGTTTTTTTTTTTTTTGGTAATTTAGCGATATCTCGATCGGAAATGCTCCTACAATGACCTTTTTTAATTGAACATTTTTTCAAGCTTTACAAGTTGGTATTTCTTTCATTTATGTTGGCGCCAAATTCAAATTTTTAGAGATGTTAAAAAAATAAGGCATTGAATTAAAAAAAGAACTAAGACAACAATTGGCCCGTAAAAATATGTTATGTATGTTTAGTGGTTCTATACCCATGCATTGTTTCAGGTGTTTTCAAGTGGTAAAACATAACCAAAAATAATATACATGACAGGGATTCTTACGTAACACACACATACAAAATAAATACAAGTAGCATAGCGCCTTTTACCGGTACGCTTTTGTGTACGACTGGTCAAGACGTTTTCTTCTTGAGTGAAAGGCCCCGGGTTCGAGTCCCGCCCGGGACAACAGTTTATAAATATATTTGTATAGTTCACATTTATTATTAAATAATTGCTACTGTCTATATAAGTACCTAATTGCTACTGAAATCTAGGATGTGTCTGAATTCAAACCCAGATCGCATGGAGTGCGCTCTCATATACAAAAACTTTATAAATTCTTCAATTTGGGAGCCTTATAAGTGTCTCTTTAATCATGCATGACCTTTTTTATTTACTTTTAAGTAGTAAAAGCTTGATTCTCAGATGCCTAAAGGTCTTAACATAATTTTAAAAAATCCTTCTAAGATCCTTTTACCCCGCTTGAACGACATAAATCAATTCACACATGCAAACAAATCATATATTCTTGATGTGAATATACAAATATTATATATTGAGTGTGTTAGGTACCTCCCGCTCATTCTTCATTGTCAATTCTCAGTGGTAGAGAATTCGGGAGGTCGTGGGTTCGATCGCAGCGGCCGACCATCCTGAAGGGTTTTTTCCTCACACATACCAGGTAAATATCGGAATTGCAGCTACAACATAGCCCCTGACCGGCACCTACCCGAATCCTTTCCCCTTCCCTATCTCGGCCTGAGCCTTATATGCCTAAAAGCCATGAATAAAATTCAAATTTATTAATTTCGAAATGTGTAATATTAATTACAGGAGATATAGATTAAATCAAAATTTAATATACCGTGGTAGAAGAAATTCACAAATAGAAGCACAAATGCTATTTGAAAATATATTGAAATAAAATTTATTTAAAGAATAGAAAATTGTGTTTACCCGGGTTTTAAGTAATGAACCAAATTTTCTTTTTTTTTTAAAGAAAATATATATGGATTCATCAGGGTTTGAACATGCGACTCCAAGCACCAGACCCATGGTTTGAAATGCTTGGCATGATCAGACACAATGAATCACATAAACAGGACATCTAACAAGTCAGCCATCTGTTTTCTGATTCGCTCCTGGAGCCAATCAGAAATCAAACAGCTGATTCGTTAGGAGTTATCTTCTTTATGTAATTCCTTGTGTCTGATCAAGCCAAGTAGTTAGTTAGTTGATTAAACTATTAGACGGTTTTGGTTTATTAATTAAAACGTATTTATTTGCTCACCTTTTATTTTTATCTTAAGTATATAAAGGTAAAACTTTGACATGGGAAATATCGGAGACCCGGAGAGCAGCAACAGTTTTCCATGAATACTGTGTTCTCCTCAACAGAATAAAGAAGTCTCGCTCGTTTGATGGTCACCTTGCAAGCCTATTGGGCTTGGGGTCGCGAGTTCAAACCCTGACTCAAGACTCCATTTAAAAAAAAATGAGTTCATGAGTTAACACAAATTTCTATTCTTTAAATTTTATTTCAAGTTATGTTTCAAATACTTTTTATTTTCAAATAAGATTTCTGCACTTATTGGCTAGTTTCTTCTACCACGATATACTAAAATCTGATTTAATCTATGTGTCCTGTAATTAAGATTACAACTTTGAATTCATAATCAATTCGAATTTTACTAATAGCATTTATGCACCTAAGGTTCAGGCCGGGATAGGGAAGATGAACGGATTCGGAAAGGTGTCGCACAGGGCCTATGTTGAAGGTCCCATCCCAGCATTTGTCTGGTGCGACTGACGAAAACCCTGGAAAAACCTCAGTCAGGATGGTCGCCCTATGGGCTTGAACCCACGAATTCCTGAATGCTACGCGAACGGTGAACTACGGCGGCTTGGTCAATGCTACACATATTCAACATTAAAAAATTAACGTCAGTACTCGTAATCTTTTGAGAATAAGGTAATTTGAATTTGTAATATAATATCCTGAAAAGTGAATAATAGTAATAATAATAATATATCTATATATAAACAGACGTTGTGAGTCGTGACTGACTGAATATCAACGCCCAGGCCAAATGGTTTAAGCTAGAAACTTGAAATTTATAGTTTATCTGGCTTTAACTATCCTCTTTCACTGACGTTTGGTAAGAAGCAAAACAAGGGCATATTTCGAAATTAGAATTGAAAATAAAGCAGGTTTTCCGCCAGGATTTCCAGTTTCGGGGTTTAAAGTCAAAATTGGGAGGGTGTAAATGAAGTTTTGTACGATTTCTATCAACTTTTCACAGCAAAAAAATAAGTTGGGGGTGCTGTCGAGACTTTGGGGTAAACACTCCCGCAGAGGGCTTTGGCGGAATCACTGGAGGAAAGGTAATTTCTTATTTTTAAATAGAGGAATACATTGCCGGGCTGAGGTGGGATCGAACCCGACACCAAGAAAATAGCTGGCCAGTTCTGTATCCACTAAACCATACAGCCCAATACTCGAAAACAGCTTCCGAGTCGAGTGAAGCTGCGAGCAACAGCTAGTAATAATAAGAAATTATAAGTTTCTGATCCCACATACACAGACAGCATTGTTTTTAACAAATGTAAAGCACGTTTGCTCATTTCATGTTTTACTACAGACACAGTACATTAATAGTCATCATCGTATGGAAGAAAATTCCTGAAATCTCTAATTTTCGATATCTCATTTCATAATTGTGAATTAGAAAATACAAAATGGATGCAAAAAACAATAACAGCGCCATTCCAACAGAGCTGGAATGCGTGGAATAGATTCTCCTTTCAATATTCTAGACCTGCCAGAAGAAATCTTTTGCAACGGAATCCCATTACTTTAGTTACATAATTTCCAGACTAAAACTGTCGGAAAATGACCGTACCTCCACCATTTACTCGACCACTAGGTAGTGAATGGTAACTCGCTTACTTCCCGACCATCAAGAATAAACTGGGCCCCGCCTTTTCCCGAACTAAGGCAATGGACGGTGGTCCATCGTTTTCCCACCATTAAGTGCTAGGGATTGGTCGTGGCTTTGCCTCTATGCCGACAAATCAGAGAGCGACGTCAGCCCGGAAATGTTCCGACGAACACACGCCACTTGTGGCTGCACGCCGACCCCCTTCCCCCATGTACATTCCGACTACTAGTCTGCGTTCTGCCGATTCCCGACGCCGGCCTGACCAAAATCCCTGACCATTTGCAGTCTTTGTCGGCATTTGGCTTGCTGGGACGGTACTACAAAAATGCGTACAGAGCCAAAGTTGATGGTATCATTCCGGTGTATGTTGAGGACAAAACCTGAAAAAACTCTTTAAGGTTGCCACAATATGTGAATTAAGGTATTTTTACACGGGGGGGGGGGGGGGGGGAATGATATGATGTTGATATGAAACTAAAGTCATAAAATTAATATTATGTTAATATACGTGTTCTCACATGCAGACTCCCAAGGAGAATTTTCCCCTCATTTCCCTGTTAATTCATACAATGGGTTTCCGTACGTTTGGCGTATCTGACTTCTGTGAATTCGAGTATACTTTACAAACTTAGGAGAGTCGTAGAATTTGCATTATATTTCTTTTGTGATTATTCCTGTGGTCCAGTATCATCAAAATGTGTCACGATGTGTTCATACTTATTATTAATAATTGTGTTCTTGCAATTTTAGTGAGCATGGATTAGCGGAGTTTAGGTAAGGTCAGGTTCGCACAAACAGATAGAAATTTATTTTGAAAGAACGAAATGAAATTGTAATGATACGTAACCGAACCTGACTTTACCTAACCTACCCTAATGCATGATCACTTATCTAGGAAAATCTACGAAAAATGCAAGAAACCAATTATGAATAAAAATATGGAGAGATAGAAATACATTTTGAAAGAAAACAAAATACTATCACCCGGGCTTGAACCCAGTCCCTTTCACTCATCAAGCCGATGCGTTAACAAATTACGCACGCTCGTAGCTTGTAAATAGAGATTCCGAAGTTGTATTTACACTACACATGTATTACCTAACAGTGCTACGAAATGTCATTCGCGCGTGCAATGCTGTAGTCCCAGAATTTTCACAGGGTATATGCTAAGTTTATGAATCTTTAAACAGAGATGATATTTCCATTAAATATAGAGAAGGAATCAGTTAATTTTTACAAAACAAGAGAGAACTCTAAATATCGTACTTTAATTACAGTATGACTTTAATTATATTCTAGTATGATAATAAGAACGAAATTATATGTATAATTTGGTGCATTAAGGGAATGAGAAATAAGATTGTTGCGACTTTTGCTTAACTATAAGCATCTATATTAGTTCAAAATCAGTTACAATTCTTTATATCGAATTGTTGACTCTGAAGCCAAGGGATACAAGTGACATTAACTAATAAAAACGTTCAAAGCAATCTTTGTATGATAGAACCCGAGAAATGTTATGATCCAAGGTTTCTTTGTATAAAATATGACAATTTTGTGTCACGTATATTACAGGTTATACATAAATGATTACCTCTTCTTTCTGTTCGTAATCTCCCACTTGTATCCCTTGACTTCTGCAGTCAACACATAAGTCTTACTTGTTCCACCCTTTATAAATCTATTCAGTATAGCATGCTGGGACTTACTCCGTATATCGAAAAGTCAAACTTCTACCTTGCTTTTGAAAACGTAAGTCAAATCTTATATTACTCAAGACCTACACACAAAATATCTGCTCAAATTGATTGTATATATTGTTCACATTTCTACAAACGTATTATTATAGTAAAGATAGCAATAATATACTGATCTACATCCTCGAGTTATATCCTTTTCCTGTTCTCAACATATTTTCCCGATCAAGTGGGATCAAAAGTGTTTGACCGTAGTAATATCACCGTAAAAGGCAAATTAATTAACTAAATAAACGAAACGAAAGTAAATGCTATACCCATCTTAGCAGAATGTATACGTTAATGTGCAAGATTAATCAGAGGGTATACGGCGTAACTCGCTCGAGTTTAATGGCGCATATTTGTCCTGTCATGTTGGTTACCTAACTATTAGGCGTACAATGAAACAATTCTCCTGGAGGAAAGATTGATTATTTCTTATTACTTCAACCACCATTTACTTTATAAGCCTTTTTCGAATGATGGACTTACGATTGAAACGATTAAAATCTTTCGTGACATGTTGATGGAGGAAATAATTCTCAGTGTTTTGGCCGTATTAGGATTTCAAGCTTATTTCCATTTTCATGACTCAACTATTGGACACATATTCGAATCACATACCGGTTAAATCGATTTTAAGCATGCTTAATGTGATGAAATAGCCTTCAATTTTTTATCCTAATAAAACGTATAACTAATATTACAATTTTCATTAAAATTAGTAATTTCTTTAAATCTTATTCGTACATCATGCAATAGCCGCTGTACTGATGCAAACTGAATTTATTATCTTTTCGAAGAGGGTCGTCAGTAATGCTTTAGACATCATTTTACTCTGGTTACTGTTTCCATAGCAACGAGTTTAAATTGTTGAATTTAATTATTATTATATGCTCTTTATGTGAGGAAGTTTAACAGAACACCTAACGAAACTGTTAGATTGATAGAAGTCATAACTGTGATGGTTTTCATCTTTTCATCATCATAAAAAAGTAATTGCATTCGTAGTAACATTGGTGGTAATGATAATAATAATAATAATAATACATATAATAAAATAAGAGAAGTATCAGAAGTGCAAACAAAATTAAATATAGTACAAGATGTAGGTGCTGTGGAAGTGATAGTAGTAGTAACATTTGTAGAGGTAATGGTAACACTAATAGAATATTGGTAATAATAATTACAGTGTTCATATTAGTAGCAGTAGTAGTAGAAAAAGTAGTGATAGTATTACAACTGTAACTGATTAGCTTATATCTGCATCAGCAGTGATAATAACGGCTAATAACGTAAACCGTTTAGTAAATTTAAATATGATTAAAGGAATTCTTTTTTATCAAAATTTATCTGAGGAGTTCTTAAGACAAGAGATGTAAGCACTGTTTCTTTCAGGCATGTTTCCGGGATAGCTTTGCCCCCGGAGGGTTGTCAACCGCTCCTCCGAAAGAATTAGTCTCAGCACTCGTATTACTCATACGTATACTGAGATACGTATATAATAGCACATTATATAAATATTGTGTATGATATTTTGAGGAAGTACGACATTTTGTTAGGGAACATTATTGCAAATTTATATTATAGTACATTGGAGTCAATATACATTACTTATAATGTTCATCAGTTCCTGAATGAACTTTTGGAAGAAGTGACGTTAGCAAAAATGTCAAGGTAATCTTTTTTTTATAAAACTCGTAATATATTTGTCGTAAAACTGTCATATTTTGTACGAAAAACAACCAATATAATAAAATCAATTGTAATTTTAATCACACAATACAAATGATTAACATAAATCTGTTTATGAGTGCAGAAGCTGTAAGAACAGTGATGATAATAGAGGAAGATAAGATTTAAATAAATAAACCACTGTGGAAGATAGGTGAAAGCGTAATTTATATTTTGATCCGTTGAATAATTATTCCACAATTGTTTTGAACATTGCCAAATAATGCCTCTTTTTATTGAAATTATATAAAAGAGTGACATTTTCACTTAAGAAGGAGCCACATTTTTTCCCAACAGCTTATCTACCCATTTTGTCTAACTGCGTAAGTTTGAAGATTTCAAGATGGATCTATTCAGCAAGCTGCAAAAAGGTGAAGGTAAACTACGAAAATAACTGCAAAATAAGATCAGGTATTTATACTTTGTAGTCCAAGTTTAACAAACCCAAAAAGGAGCAACAAACTTGTTGATGTTAAAATAATTTGAAGCGAAGAAAAAATGATATATTATTTAAAGAAACTCTACTCAGAGGTATGTTATTCATGAAGTCACTTCTCAAACTGATGAACTGCCCTCTGTGATACACCAGTACATAATTCAACTCTTAACGGGTTCATGATACCATATGTCTGAGCTGTGGGGGACTGCACATCTTCCCGTTCTATCCATCCTATCCGTTGCGTCAAACTTTTCTCCTATATAAAAAGATTACCTAGAACTTCCTTTTTCTTTCTCAATGTCATTTCTATACCTTGGTTTCTGGACTCGACATATAAGGTTTCCCGATTACTGTATTGCTTCTGTTACTAATTTATTTTATTGGAATTGTATTAACCGTTTATAGGCACGCTTGTAACATTGTAGAGAATTGACGTTTTGGGGGGTCTTTTGGACTCCAATTAATCCACTATGAGAAGTATAAAATTGTTTCGAGACAGTTCATACTTATATGAAAAGTTTGTATTTCTTTGAATTTATTTTTCTATATTCTCTTTAGGCAACTTTGGTTCTGGCAAGGTTATTGTACAGAAGAGGATGTTGGAAAGATATCGCTCAAGGACTACTTTTAAGGAACCATGCTGGTATTTACCCGGTGTGACTGAGGACACCCTAGATATATTTGATAGCTACTGGAATCATAGTGAGTATCTTCCTAATACGAAGGCAACATTCTACTAAATGACCTAGGTTACTTGGTACGCCACTCAAATCATCATAAAGAAGTAAACAGTGAACACACTCTGAGGACCAGCAGAATCAAAACTAGTTTTGTTCTTCTTCTTGAGAACACACAATAACGATGGCTTTGCATTCGGAAGTTTCTGGGATCGATCAAGGTGACCGTATATCTTAACAGAGTTTTTTTTAGTAAAGTTTGTGAATTACACCAGACTGATGACTTGATGTCACCTTCAAATTAAGCTCTGGTAACTCCTTTACTTATTCCAAAATCAATAGCTATGATGAATTTATAATACAGAATTTTAAAGCAAAACCTTTAGTGGGAGTAACTTGGCTAAGATTTTGAAACAAACGACCAACTTATGTGTAAACCTGTTCTCATGTAAATCTGCTCCACCTCAATTCCAGCAGGATACGCATCTGTCAAGTCATCGTTTTTTATTATTGGTGTTCAATTATCTCTTTTGGGGAATTTACAAGAACGGTATTTCTTTATTTTCCGGAAGACAAAGGATTGAAGCTCCAGAAGATGCATGCTGTACGATTTTTTAGCACATCTTATTTTACCAACTAAATAACAAAGAAGTCATTTTCGTTTATACTATTGAAATTTGTGTACAACTTGGGATGTCAAAAGCTTACTTTCAGATTGTTTGCTTAGGGTTTACAGATATTCTAAAAACTTTGAAGAAAAAGTAAGAAGAAAAAATACAAGATTTTATTTCTCTACTGTCGTCGTACGTACTGTTGTTTGCAGCTACGACAAACTTAATTAAATTTAATTTGTTCGAGAAATTCTAGTAAATTGTTACCTCGGCCCTTCACAGTTATACGGGCTGGGCACGAATATTTAACAAAATTTGAAATTAAACTGTAAGCCTAATGTATTTTTCGAAGTTCATTTACTTTCAAGCATACGTTCACTGTTTTGTGGAAATTGATACAGAGTACACATTGTAGCTATATCATGTTTCTCTTGTATTGCAGATAGTTGTTTTGTTAAGGCAGAGTATGGACGTCTAACAGTTGAGCAGCGCGCTAGATAACCGTTGTACTTTACGCCGAAATAAAAAATGTTACGACGACGCAAGGACGATTTCGGGTAATTTTGAAGACACTGACGTTCCAGCAAGGAACATAATTCTTCGTTTACACAGAAAATTTGAAGAAAAAGGAAGGGAAACGCAGCAGCACCAGTTCGTTCCTCTGAGAAAATTGCAACGCCACGAGTTATGATACAGCAGTCGAAACAAGTGAATGCGACAATCAACAAGAGAACCTGTAATATCTTGCGTAACAGTGAGCAGGATACGACACCGCGACCTCAAGATCTTTGCCTACAATATGACTGTGTTGTACATGCTGGCAGGTAAGAACAAACAAGCTGGTTCTCTGATTAAGCCTATTTTTTATCTCGATTGCACTAAAAATAAACAAAATATCAGGTTTTGGGTTACAGAGAACCCTAAAATCATCCACAGGAAAATAGCCATGAGAGAAAGATGACCATATAGATGCTCTATCAAGTTATGCAATAATTTGACCATTTTTATTCAATGAAACTGTTAGTCCTCTCTGATACAAGGCAATGTTGGAGAACAAGAATTTGCCTCATCTTCTTTCCGCTAACCTCCCAATTAATTCCCAGTGGTTTATGCAAGACAGAGCGGTACCTCACCCAGCTGGAATTACAGGGAGGAATTTCGGAGCTTGTCTGATGTTCCAACGTTATCTTCAACGCCATAATGGTGGGATCCCTTTGCCACTTTTGACCTCAGGCTTAAACCCTTGCGATTTCTTCTATGGGGCTACTTCAAGGAGACATTCTTCCCGCAATGTGTGACCGGATAGTGCAGGTGTGTGTTTGTGGTAGAATTACATAAGACCTGTGCTAGAAAGTCGTAAAAAATGTCTTGTGTCTACGCCTGCAAGAGATTGTACGCCTCAATGGAGAACACACTGAACATGACATTCATTGAGATGTAGGTCTATTTGCAAGGTCCAAGGTATCTATGTATTGGATATTATCGGTTTTATTTGTAAAATAAAGATGCTGTTCAAAAATTAAATGTGTCAGCTATTGGTACCCTACCTTCTAATGTTTGTTAAAGTCCACAGAGATGCTTCACGCGGAATTCGAACCCGCGACCTTGAAAACGTTTGCTTAACGACTTAAACCACACGATTACCTCGGTCGGCGTTTCCAAATTTGCATAGGTTCTTTATCAGAAACATATGTAAAGAAGGTGAGACTTTCTCTGTAACAACAACGGAAAGTTCTTTGTTTTTGAAAAGTGCGCCAAATTGGACGCCATTTTCTAAAGATCTAATTTTTAGAAAATGGACCTTACAGTATAGTTAAAGTCTTCTAAAATTGACCAAATATTATTATCATTCACGTATTGGTAGTTAAAATATTTTATTGCAAAACGTTTCTGGTAAAAAACGGACAGTTAATGTTAAGGCCGGTAACACAGCGCGTTGATACTGGCTTCAAATTTCACACACGTGTTTGCTATATCGAATATAGAGAAAAGTATATTTTGCAGTTTTCTGAAAAATTTTCCTTTCCACAGTCGATGCCAGTTGAAATTTTCGACTCTTACCGTAGTGTTCGCAACACTGAACTTCGGTACCAGAAGCAAGCCTGAACGTAACTGGTACTCAGCTTCCAACAATTCATTTCAGACTCACGCTAGCTCGTATAATCGTAGGACATCTGCTTATATGATAATTCATCATCATCATATTTAGCTGTTTTCTATCCACTTGTGAATTAAGGCCCTTCCCCCCTATTCTTTCCACATATCTTGGCCTGTTGCTATCCTCATCCATGTAGCTCTTAAAAACGCTTGATTTCATCTACCCTTCTTGCATTTGAACTTCGTCTTGGTCGTTTCTTTTCCCAAGGAATATATTATAGTAAATTTGTCGTCTACCTTCCATCTGTTCGTCTAGCTATGTGATCTGCCCATCTCCACTTAATCATCTTCGCAGTCTTGATCACATCCTCTACCTTTATTTGTGCACGAATTCATTCATTTGTTTTCCTGTCCCTCCTAGTTATTTATGCATGCATCTCTCCATTACTCTGTGTGTGACTCTTAATATTTGAGTCGTTTGTGCATTCAATGTCCAAGTTTCATGTTGATTATACATTACTTTTGTTTTACTTAAATTCATTTTAAGGCCTCTTTTCGAACTCTCATTACACAGTTCTTCTATTTTGGATTGTAGTTCTTCTACACTTGAAGAAAGGAGGACTATATCATCAGCGAACCGTAGATCATGAAGATATTAGCCGTTAATTTTTATTCCATCTTCATCGCTGTTTAAATTTTGGAGCACTCTCTCCAAGACCGCAGAAAACAGTTTTGGAGAAACTGAATCTCCTTGCCTTAACCCTTCCCAACTTTCCATTTTTCACTCTCTTGATGTAGTCTAATTACAGATGTGTCAGTCGAATAGTTGTTTCGCAGTAACGTGATACATGCACTTTCGAAGCCTTGATGTTCAAGTGATTTAAGTACTACTGCCAAGAAAACCGAATCGTAAGCCTTTTCAAAATCTATGAATCCCAACCATAATAGAAGTTCATATTCA
Source organism: Lepisma saccharinum (assembly GCA_022664845.1). Classification (NCBI taxonomy): domain Eukaryota; kingdom Metazoa; phylum Arthropoda; class Insecta; order Zygentoma; family Lepismatidae; genus Lepisma; species Lepisma saccharinum. Next base: position 23,431 of record JAGDQP010026998.1, read on the forward strand.
TTTGTTATTTCCATAACTTCATTCAATGCTTGTATGTGGTCCATTTCGCTAAATCCACGACGAAATCCGGCTTGTTTCCTTTTCTGGTTAAAACCCAAGTCTCGTTCAATACGATTCAAAATAGCTTTGGTGAACATTTTGTATAGAACTGATAGTAAACTAGTTGATCTGTAATTTTCGGCGCGTTCTTTGTCCCTTTTTTGTTCAATAAAATAATAATAGCATTATTCCAACTTGACAGTATTTCTCTCTTCCTCAGGCACATCGAGAATAATTTAGCAAGTTCTTCTTTCATTTTTTCACCTCCCCATTTAAACATCTCCGCTGTGAGTCCATCTTCTTGTGGTGATTTTTCGTTCTTCATCCCTCGAAGTACTTTATCCATTTCTTCTTTCATTATGTCTGGCATCTTTGCATCATTTTTCTCTGAATCTTCTTTCCCCATTTTTTCTTCGGAGTAGTACAATTCTCTGTAGAAATTTTCAAATATTTTTATTATTTCCTCCTTATTTCGTGCTACGGTTCCGTCTGGTCTCTTAATTTCAATTATTTGCTTTTCCCTATCATGAGCTGCTGCTTGGTTTTCTTTAGACTTATTTTCCTCGATTGCATTTCTAACAAGATTTCTCTTAGTACATTCTTTCTTATTTTATTCCTTGCGGTATTATTTAGTTCTATGTACTCAATCCTCTTTATTTAATATTCCTCTTCTTTCATTTCATCTTCTTCGCAGTCTTGATTACATCCTCCACATTTGTTTGTGCGCGAATGCATTCATTTCTCTTCCTGTCCCTCCTGGTTATTCCTAGCATACACCTCTCCATTGCTCTTTGTGTGACTCTCAATCTTTGAGTCGTTTGCGCATTCAATGTCCAAGTTTCACAGCCGTACATCATTACAGGTAAGACACATTGATTATAAACTTTACGCTTCAGACACATTGGAAGTTTGCTTTTGAAAATAAAGTATAGTCTTCCAAACGAACTCCAAGCCATTTTACATCTTCTATTTATTTCATCAGTCAACTTTGCATTCGATGTTTTAAGCAGGCCTAGGAAAACATACTCATCAACTATGCCTATTGTCTCTCCGTTAACCTTAACTTCCTTCTTTGCAGCATGTTGGTTGTACATTACTTTTGTTTTATTTAAGTTCATTTTAAGGCCTATTTTCGAACTCTCGTTACTCAGTTCTTCCATTCTGGTTTGTAGTTCTTCTGAACTTGAAGCAAACAGGACTATATCATCAGCGAACCGTAGGTGATGAAGATATTCGCCATTAATTTTAATTCCAACTTCATGCCAGTTTAAATTCTGGAACACTCTCTCCAGGACCGCACAAAACAGTTTTGGAGAAATTGAATCTCCTTGCCTTATCCCTTTTCCAACTTTAAATTTTTCACTGTCTTGATGCAGCCTAATGATAGAAGTGGCAGTCGAGTAAATGGTTCGCAGTAACTTGATGTATGCACTTTCGATGCCTTGATGTTCAAGTGATTTAAGTACTGCTGACAAGAAGACCAAATCGAAAACTTTTTCAAAATCTATAAATCACAAACATAGTGGAAGTTCATATTCATTAGTCCTTTCCATAACTTCATTCAATGTTTTTATGTAGTCCATTGTGCTAAATCCACGACGAAATCCGGCTTGTTCCCTTCCCTGGTTAAAATCTAAGTCTCGTTCAATACGATTCAAAATAACTTTGGTGAACATTTTGTATAGGACTGACAGTAAACTAATTGGTCTGTAGTTTTCGACGCGTTCGTTGTCCCCTTTCTTGTACAACAAAATGATAACGGCATTGTTCCAACTTCTGGGTATTTCTCTCTTCCTCAGGCACATCGAGAATAATTTAGCAACTTCCTCTTTCATTTTTTCACCTCCCCATTTAAACATCTCTGCTGTGAGTCCATCTTCTCCTGGTGATTTTCCGTTCTTCATTCCTCGAAGTACTTT
>JAGDQP010026999.1:0-25388 GCA_022664845.1 Lepisma saccharinum
AGTTAATCAAGAAGATGGACAAAATGATGTTTCAAGCTCAGAATGTTCGACATCAGAAGACACTGATGCATCTATAAATTTATCGCCTGACGATGAAACAGATTTTTTTTGTAATTACAGTTTAATGCAATAAATTGATTTACGGTTTTAATTAATAAAAACTATTTTTTTTTCAAAATTAAGTTTATCATAATTCCGTTATTGTATACCAAAGGATTAGCAAATATATTTATTAATTATTATTCAATTTACATCCAATCAGCAATCATTTATAAAAAGCAACGTAATATTTCGTTTAAAAAGTATCATTTAAGTATACGCTAAAATGTCGAAATGTTGTTAATGGGATAAAATTTTGTAACTATAACCTCAGATTCGTAATCAGCGACCCCTCTCCCCCCCCAAAAAAAACGAGAACAGATTTTGAGATCATTTACTTGAGTTTTTTACTTTTGGCCAGCTTTTTTGGAATCGACAGCAGTGTGCGTTCTAGATAAAATCCACAATCAGAAACATCCATTCCCCAGCCGGGATTCGAGCCAGGGACCTTCAATAAGATAAAGATAAAATTAATTTTATGGGCGGTAACAGCACTATGGCTTACGCCCGAACCAGGGACCTTCGAGTAACGCCTAGTGCCCTTACCCACATGGGTAGCAGGTCGACATGTCCACTCTGTGTTTTTGCATTTTGTCAAATAATGTGTGTCCCAAATTTGGCGCAGCTAGATCTAATTGAATGGAAGCAATTTGAACTATTGCGTTTTAGAAAATCGGCTGGCCAACACTGAACCGCTGCACCAATCAGGACTGTACCAGGAGCTCAGCTATTTTAGACAAGGTCTTTCCAACGGCTCCTAACGCACCTCTCTACCCCTTGTAATTCCTGAGAGTTTCTGGACACGGAAGGATAGACAGTCGGACAGACAACCTATAGCTTTGCTATCAGGGGACCTAAAAATAAATTGAAACCGTCCTCTCGCGCTAGTTTAGGCAGGGGACTCGTCACAATTTTCAGTTGCGAGGGTGTAAATCCAAAATGGGTCTGAGTAGAGTTGTTCATGCTTTCTACGTTTTTTAAATAAAGCTGGGGAAATGTGCTTGTAAATTTTGAGAGGTGACACCCCACATTAGGGACGTGTTGCGGAATCACTGTGTTTGGGAGCCTCGTAATACCTCTCTTAGTATGACCAATAGCAGGACTCGAACCTTCCTACATTTCAGTGCCGACTCGAAAATCAGAACAAAACTAATAGGCCATGGGAAGAGGGTCAAGATGACCGGGAAAAAGAAAGAAAATCCTAAAACAGAGTTTTGAACAAAAAAGGGGGGAAATGAGATCTAAATAAAAACAGGTGTTTCAACTGTGTTTGGAGGAAAACTAAAAACCGGTGTTTGAACAGATAAACCGAAGCCGGTGTTTGAACAGAAAAACCGAAGCCGGTGTTTGGACAGAAAAACGGAAAAGCGACGTTTGGAGGAAAACCGAAAACCGTGTTTTTAGAAAAACCGAACAACGGGTTTTTAACGGAAAAATCGAATTATCTGTTTTCGTTATTTTAAATAACCAGATTCCGGTTTTTAAATAAACCAATTTTTCCCATCCATAATCTTTGCTAGTAAAAGTCCCCCGCGATGCCCACAATTTCCCGAGGTGCTCGGAATAACAAGGAAGTAGGATACTACGGTCAATAGTGGCATAGTAGAAGATGACCAAATTCATGGAACTTTTAAACTGGTTTGTAGCGTCAACCAGTAGACCAAGCAAGGTGTGGTAGTTACCGAGGGATGTCAGACGGGTAGTGGGTAGATCCCTCTAGAGTTTACAAGGTTGAATATGAAATAATGGAGAAGATATGTGATAAACAATGATTTTTTAAAAAATATTATTTTTAAAATTATTATTATTTTTCATATTTAGCCGCACTCGCCAGGTTCTCGCCTTGCGTCCTTGGTCGGCCTGCAACTGGCCATCGCCATCGACGCCAAAACCCCGGTGTAAAGCGCCGATCGTGAAAACTATTGAACGCGTCATGGATTATTACTTTTATTACATAAGTTTATTGACGAATTAGAACTATTTCTGGGTGGGAATCATCTTATTTTTGACGGAGAATGGTCATACATTCACCATCACCGTGCAGCACATAGTTGAAATTTCTTACACATAGAAAATATGTTGCTCAACTAATTTTTACTGCTATACCTTTTGATGTTTCGGGTCACGATTTGCGCATGCCCAGAGTAAATTGTTTGAAATGAATCGACGCGCAACAAGATATAATAAATTGTTTGTTTGAAACGAGTAGACACATACTTTTTGTTGTATCCTACCTACGGTAGTCGAGGAGGAGGAACAAGTAGTTTGCACCTGTGCTGCTGAGGACAAGGGGACACATTGTTTGAGGCTCGGATCGTGTATGGACACGATCCGGCATTTCCAAGAATTTTAGTGTGCAGATGTTCGTTTCTTTTTGTTGTATCGCAGTTGTACTGCTCAGGAGGAGGGAACAAGTTTCTTTTTATGTCTGCCGTTTGATTGACACCGGCGCCAGTTCAATGGTATTTTTCATATTTTAACAATGTATTTACTTTTTCGCATCCTATGATGCTCTATTCAAGATAGAACAAGGTGTTTTGCAGCTGCGGTGTTCACAATAATTTTGTATATTTGAAAGATTTTTAAAATTTGTATAATATTATTTTCTGTCTCATATTATAACTTATGTTGCACAATATTGCGCAAAACTTACCATTTAACCTAAGCTGCCTTCTACTGCCTTCTCCTGCTTTCGTTTTTTAAATTTTTGTATTTCAGATTTTGAACCATCTTAAAAGTAATGTATAATTATAAAATAAATATATTTCTGTACACTCTAATTTTTGGCTTTCTTTCATGGATTCTTTTAAATAAAAGATTTGGTTTTACCTTTATAGGAAAAAACATTATTTGCATTTTTCTTTTAGTTTTATAATAATTTTTCAAATGATTTTACAATCTTATCGTTTTTCTGAAGATTGGTAGTATGAAAAGTAGCAATTATATTTTTTTCTCGCACACTGAAATAAATAAATACAATACAGAATAGTCCACAAAGAATAGATTCTTCGTGTTGAATTTGAGTTTTATTTACATTATATAATTTGAAATTTCGTTTTAAAAATTTTATAATTGGTTTAGTAGAATTATTTCCGAAGCTATCAAAATATCGATCCCGCCCATATTTATTAATATATATGGCGGTTCATTGAGTTCCAGGGGACTTAACGCACTCAAATTTACTATAAGTGCCGGCAGATATTCAACTTGTTTTAGTAAGTGTCCACTGAATAAATTCCAGTAAGCGTAGTTGCACTTGTACAGTCCTGAAGCACAATTTTTAAAATCTGATTCACTTTCACTTATTGGTGTTGATTCATACACTGGTCAGTTTTCAGGTAGAATAAAAGAATGTAAATGATAATAAGTTATATAGTTTGCGTACACTTACGCTTCTTTTAAAGCACAGCGAAAACTTGTAAGCTAATGAAAATGGTGAACACAATTTTGTGATGGAAATGCTAAGGTATTATATTTTGGACACTGTATATCTTCCAAATTAATCACTGTTATTTGTAGAAGAGACTCTAGATACATTTGCCGTGCTTTGCCGTCAGTGAATACACAATGACTGTGAAAGGTATACTTGGTAACTATGCTTTCACCTTCGCCTTCTATCCACTCTAGACCAAACACTTGCTGGCTTAATTATTTGTATATCTTAAACTAGGAATATTTTTTATATTCGAAAAGGAGGTATAAATATCCAACTTTGAAATATATGGCTATCTACATTAACTATGGTTACTTTTTGACCATGAAATTATTTTCTTCATTATCATCGAAAGCTGAAAAGTGACGATAGTTCTCATAGTTGATCTCAAACTAAACTACATTTTACATGGTATGATCCTATATACATTTCGATCCTTATCGATCTGTATAAGAGAATCGAATTCAGCGTAAAAAATTTATAAAAAAGATTGTGCAAGATTTTGACAACCCAATTCGCAGATTAACGGGAGAATCCTTAATAACATGTCATGTAGAATATTCCAAAGAATTAATAGGAGAAAGAATAAAAGCATAAGGAATATATCCATGAGGGTAATCAAAATACATGACCGTATGACTTACATTTTCATGAAATATACCAGTTCCAGAGAACAGGGTGTGATAACTGAACGTATAGTTGTTTAGCATAATCCGGAGTAAGAATGCTGGGAGGATGAAATTGGGAACCAACTTGTACTGGAAGTTTCAAACTGGAAGGAATTTTCATGTTATTTTCCTTTGAATGCAGTATTTGCAGTAATCCCTATAATAAGACCCTTTGATACATTTCCAACAAATGTATTATCAAGATTATAGTAATCAATATTTAAGGAATAGTGTGCACTCTTGTTTCAACTCTAGTCAGTGGAAAATTTGCAGTATCACGAGTCATAAAACTGTTTAATTGTAAAGCTAAATCAGCATAAATATTAATTCGACGAACATAGAGAATAACTTCTTCCAGTTTAACTTTAAATGTTGAATTTTCAGCTGCCATTAAGCAGAATGCATCTTTACTACGACTTAATTTTATACGAAGATTGACTTGATTTGGAAGAACTCGATTTGATCCAGAAATATCTGTATTAATTCGTCCATACATATCAATGGAAGCGCTACCAGCAACAAAAGATTTTCGTTTATAATAACCAGCATTATTTTCATTGAAACTATTAAAATGCCCTGCAGTATCCTTATACCATAATCCAGTGTTAAATGAGTTTTGCTTGCATCTTCAGAATAATTAAGTAAAGTTTCATAGTATACTCTTTAGGGGGCGTAGCATTTGAAGAAGAAATAATTTTATCATTTAAAGAAACATCGACTTGGCTAAAAATGAATCTAAAAAGCTAATCACCGGGGCTACATTACCTGCCACAACGTCTGGTGGTCCTTCTTTTGCTACTTGTAAATTATCTCCATTTCCCCTTAATACTTTACAGTTGACAAAGATAAATATGTGCTGGAATAATATATTCGGCAGTATCTCCAGGCACAAGAAATTCTATATGTCTATCAGAAGAAAGCGATGAAATTGGTCGATACTCTACCATTCGAGATGATTCGATAGCAGTTTGTGTCGTAGGGACAGAAACAATCGAATTCATTCGTACAGCATTCATAACTTTTAGGTGTAAGAAACGACATTTTTAATTGCAAATATCTCTACTCCTTTTGTTACAAACGCGTCGTCTTTTTAAACTTTGTGGTCCAATGACTTACGTTTTCGTGCCTTTCTTCTACCACTACCGCTAAGCAACTGAGTGTCTTTATTTTAGCTTTAGTTCTTAAAGATGATCCTGCTTCGCGAACTCGTGCTTTTAAAGATTCCTTAATATGCCGGTTTTCCAGCTTATCCCCGCAACTTGTATTCCCGTTTGTACAGCTTGTGGTTCTACTGCTTTTGCTCTTTGCTGAATGAATGCATAGCAAATCGAAACAGCCAGCGAAATAAACTCCCAATACCACGTTCCCGTTGATAAACAGGTCCTGCAAAGTAAGATATACCTCTATCTGTATGAACAACTCTATAGGTATTCATTTTAATGAGCGCTTAAAGTGAAGTGTTATGGTCAATGTCCCGGATGAAATTGTAAATTTCGGCCTGCATGGTCATTTAGTAGTATTTCTACAGTGTCAAATTAAAGTTTTGCAAGTGGAAAATAATGCACATTCTGAAAAGTTATGGTTTGTACTTTCGATGATGTTTATCGGTCATAGATACAATTCATAAAAGAGGTGCTATTGTATCACCTACAACCTGAGGTTGAATAATATCTGTATAAACAAACACTTGATGAGGATATCCAATGTCTAAAAAATTGATGCTTAGGAATACGACTATCTTTCAAAATATTAATATTAGGTTCAAAACCTAATTGTAATGCTAATATAGATGATAAACGTAAAGATTTTACACTTTCATTAATATGTACAGTGACAATGTTTGAATATTCAAATTTTATACTTGAATTTATTTTATTCAATCCAGCTAGCAACTGTTGAACGGTGGAATAATATCCTTGTACTATATTATGTTTTACATTATCATACCATATTATATTTTGACCAGAAATAAAATTATCGCACGTTAAGGGAATATGAATTTCACTTAATCCTACCGTCCATGAATCATTTAAATGTATTCGATTAAGAATATTGAAAAAATGTATTGGACTTGAAAAACTTTGAATACTTCCATTAGAAGTAAGTGTAATGTAAAAACTATCTTCACTATTTCCAGAAATTATTTTTGTTTAAAATGTAGTGTCACGCTTATAGTTCCAAATTGATTGGCGACTTTTCCCCGTGCAGATCTTTTTTAAGTCTACTTGAAGAGTATCAAAATATTTCTTTTCAACCATAACATATTGTGGACAATCAAGAATAAAAGATTTGATTTTTCCATAATGAAAATCTCGAATTCCAGGTTTTCAAATTAGCTTTCCATAAACAGGTTGATGTTTTACAATATCAATACAAACATTTATTTTTGAAGGAATAAGATAATCAAGGTTTGTGTGAAAAAATGCTGGAACACTTAGAAACTTTGGTTTCTTTTTGGGGTTCATGGGATAAAAGTGAACTATACGTGTATTCACTTTAGAAGCATTACTAAATCCTATAATATTTTGTAAACTAGAACTCATTGCGAAGAGATATTCACGTTTAGGACTTCAGGACTTCGTTTTTGAAAAGTTTAAACTTTTTCTCTACTTTCCTCATATTGAATAACGATAGGATTTTCTTCTATTACTACAGAATCATCATTGATCATGCGTTCAACACTAATCATTTCTACATCATGAAACTTTTTATTAAGAATAATACTATCGTCAAAAATATGTAAATTTTCCTTCTCGTCATATTCTTTTCCCAATTGTTTAGGTATAGTCATACTAATAATATCTAAAATCGAATGTTTTGATTCATAATATCCAGCTGGAAATTTTTTATTAAATTCTACTATATTTTTATTGCCAATTTGAATAATAACTTGTTCTTCCTTTTGAATATTATAAAACCTCCATGGAATAGAAAGTCCACTTAAACCTACCACCCAATTTCTCGTTAAATGAGTTGTCTGACAAAGTTTCGTAGTGTACGAACTTGTTTTATTTTCAAAAAGATTTTTGCAAACATTTGATGATAAAATAACATAAAACTCATCGGCTTGATCTTGAGACAATATGTTTATCACTCAACTGATTTTTGTTCTACCCAACTATTCATAGGAGATGTATAACCTAACCATTTGACATAAAACCTTTTCTACGTTTTAATACTTTTTCAATTAAATAACTTTACTGATTTCCTACAAATATTTTTTTGTAATTCCTGTTGATAAAATGAACTTGTTATAAGTCATTGGATTACTTTTAATATACTGATCCACAATAAATATTTCACGAGATCATTTCGGTAAATATCCTTTTTCTAATTTATGTTTATATTTATTGACTAAAACGTAATCTTCCGCTTGTAAATTACGTTTCTGCTTAACTTTATTTTCTTCCCCATATAATCTTTTCCAAATCTCATTAACATTAGGATTAGTTACTTATACAGGTGCATATTGAATGGAAAAATGTTTCGTATGATTATAACTGTTAACACGATCTTGCAAAATATCAACATACCTATAAGTATTTTCAGCAGTAAAGTTTTTATATATTTTTTTCCTTCAAACTACGAATATAATGTTCCACGAAAGCAGATCTGATTTAAGAATGTACACTATAATGATTCACTTGATATTTTTAAAAACACGTTTTAAATGTTGATTATAAAATTCTGTTCCTAAATCAGTTTGACAATGAAGTAGAGGTAATTTCTTTTACTGAATATTGGTTCTATTGCTTTAGCCATGACAGGACCCGTTTTATTTTTAATAGGAATACAAATAGCATATCGACAAAAAGCATCTATGATACAAAAATATATTTATATTTATCATTATAGTTTGATAGGTTTTGCAAATCTGCTAAATCCATTTGTACTAGTTCATTAGGCGCATTAACATATTTTATTGGGAAAATGTTTACGTAAAGGAGTATGTAAAGTGTTTATATCTTGAGAAGCTAACCATTTCCTTACTTTTTCTGAGAAGGACCAGTTTTCTTTTTTAACTTGGAGATACTACCTAAAGAATTTGAATCTACATAAGCATAATAAATTTTATGAGGTGACTTATTTAAAGTTTGTATTCTTTATAATTTTTAAATAATGAAGAAAATATTTTCCTTATTATCCGACTAACACCATTCTTCTTTTTTTTCTATTACTATATTAGAATTCTTATTGTTTAGTATTTTACTAATACTATTTCTGCTTTACTATTTTAGTAGAACCTTTGCCAAATTGAAAATTAACTAATTCTAAGGGAATATTAATATTTTGTAATAATTCTTTAAAATCTTGAATGCCAAGTGGATTTCTAGGATTATTTCGTGTTCTTACCACATCATTGATAAGATCAATAATATTTGAACCTGGAATTACTTTGTTAACTATGGATACTGCGCCAGTTTTATCCCAACTGATACGATTGGAAGCCTGCAGGAGATTTAATAATACTTGAGTCATTTAGCAAATGATTTTGGTACTGAACTAATAATATATTGAATCTTGGGGAACATATTTGAAGATTCAGAATTGTAAACGGGTAAAGCAACTGGTTTTTGATACTGTGGAGTATATTCTAAATAAAGATGTAATGCTTGCTGATACATTTTCCACTTTTCATCCGTAGAATGATCACTTCGTTTTATAATTTCATCCATTTAATTATCGAAACGTGTTTGATGCGACTTTACAGACTTCATAGTGAAATCCATTTGCGCACCTGCATTTTCTGGATTGACTACCATTTTTGGAAATTTGGACATGTTAACGGTTAAATAAACTTGCAGCCACTGCACTCAAGATTGGAGCTAATAATAAAGGCAGGAAAGCACATCCTTTTTGCAATAACAGTTTGCGTTTCTTTTTTAAACTTGATCGTTTCAGAGAGTGCACGTAATGTCATCTTATGTCGACGCAACCTTTGCTTCTGACGAGGAGAGAGTTTGAAATTACCATTTAAAACATTTTAGCTACCTGTGGAATAGTTCGAATAACACCACCAGGCGCATTCAGGACTAGTGCTTTACGCTTCTTATTTTTACATTTACGAATTGCACGGAGCTCATTCAGATTATGTTTTATGCTTGAAAACTTGATGCCAACTGACTTGAATTGGTTTATTCATATTCATAGATGTGCATAGTTTCATTTGGAAACATATTTGTGCGTAAACATAGAGCATCCGGTGTAAACTGAGTTAAATCGAAAAGTAAATATGAATGAGCTTCAGCAGTAGCATTTTCAAACACTTTAATTATATCTTTACTATATTGCGGCATTACTTGTCTTGCTAAATATTGTATTTGTAACTAATCTCTAGGATTCTTAAACTCAATGATATAATGAGTATTTAATGAAATATCACGTGCATATTTTTTTAGGAAATACATTTTGAACTATAAAAATTACACTAAGATTCTTATGATGGGTAAATTTCGTAAAATCTTCGGAAACGTCAGCATTAGTTTCAGTCATAAGACCATCGAGAACAAGCAATTTTCAAGAATTTCAAAAGTATTCATTTCAGGAATCCCAAAATTAAATCGAATATTAATTATTTCACTAGATAATTTAGATATCACAGTACCACAACACCAAACTATTTCCTTAAAACACTAGAGAACATCGTTTGATGATGAATTAATAATCTATTTACAAAATAACTTTTCTCAGCTCTTCTGGGACCTGAAAGCAGGATAGTTGCACGATGAAGGAAGGGACGCTTCATGAGCTAGCGACAGAAGAGAAATTAACCAACAGTTGTTAAGTCTTCTTCTTCTATAGCCGATAGGAAGTGTTTCGAATTCATTATAAAATATTTGTTTACTTCCAACATTCTGATGTGTTTTCGTTTTCGGCCTAGATATAATTTTGAATCTTGGCTTCCTAGAAATACCATTAGGATTACTAATGATTTTCTTTTCATAATTGTGCATGACTAAATTTACAAACTGATCGAAATGAACAATTTGACACGAGCGACAATTTAGTGTAATTCCCCGAATTTTGAAAGTGGGTTTCATTTCCCTTTCCTTATAGGTATAATATTTTTGGTCCAGCCCAATGAAAATTGGGATGTCCTACCCCCCTTTGACTTCATTAGTCAAATCTCCTACGTAGTAGTAAGCAGCTTCCTGTATAAAGCAATGGATGTTGATTTCTCTTTTGTCTGTGGAAGATAGAATCTATATCTGAGTAGATAGCATTTTATCTTCCCATTTTTTCCATAAGCCATATAATTTCAATCTAGCTCATGACGAAATAAAGGCTGACTAAATAACATTGGAAAAGGAATTAGGAATATTAACATTTTCTAAATCCCTGTACATTACCAACACGGCATCTTCTCCAATCACAACTACATTTTGTACTTTAAAGTGAGGTGTTCGGAGAATATCCAAGAACGACTTAGCATCATCAACTACCCTGGTCTCTGCTAAATCAGTTCTCTGTCCCCACATCCCAGAGAATTTAAAAAGAGTTTCGCGATATAGCGGAAACAAGTGTTTTTACTGATGTTATGAGGACTGAGTAGTATACATTCATGCTCAGCATACTCATCAATATACTTCTGCTTCTCCTCCTCACTAGTGCATAGATGGAAAACCAGAAGCCTCCTGTTTTATCTGCAAGAATTTATTAACATAATCTTTTAATAACCCATCTTCATTTTGAACTTGTAAATTTCATAAGTATCAAGAGCGGTATATCCCTCCTTCATACTCTAAAGCAATTCCGGCGTGCAAAATGTGCCGGTGAAACAGCGTTTGTCAACAGTGTGGTTACAAAAATTACTGTTCATTTTCTCTAAACAAGTACGACAAAAGCCGAATACGATTCGTCCATTCGCATTATATGGAAGCGGAGGAATAGCAAGATTATGTAGAAGAAGAACCTTACAGAAAACAACTCCGTGAATTTATTTGGAATCAGGACATGCTTTCCCTGGATAATTGGTAGACTTAACAATAGGGAGAAGTTTCTTTTTCATGATAAATGGATATAAACTGTATATGTCGACATATCGAATAATTTCGTCTTCAGGACATTCAGAGAAAACTAAAAACTTCCGTCCTACAGCCCTTGAAAGATTCTTTAGGCACTAATCCACCAATATTTCTGCAGTGATCTTTAATATATTGTCGAATATGTGGATTTTCCTTGACTTGTCGATCCCAATCACATTCATAAATTTCTACAAGCTTTGAACCACTAGTTTCTAAATATTTCTTTCTCCTCATTGTCGCAATATCTCGGTCATTTAATGTTTCGCCTTTCGTGTCATTGAGAGGCACGTGGCAATCCTGCTTAATGCATGAATTACCATGCCAAAGACATTCATAAAATTCATAGGCAGTACGATTTTTCTTATCGTCCCCGTCCACTTTGAATCGTCGAAATTGGACTTAATCTCCGTTTTGAGCCGCATGAATAGGAACATTATTTCCTATCAATGTATGTACTTAAACCATCTTAATGCTTTCTTACCTTGAGGGTTACGTTGTCGATACCCGAACGAGGGAATCATAAATACTTTTCTTTTCTAAATATAAAGAGCGAAAACGATCCATAGCACACGCAGCAAAAGTACTTACTTGAAGAAAACACTGGATTCCTTCAGTCTTTTGTTCAATCAAGTCTGAGAACTTAATGACCGCCTTGCATAATATACACACATCGTTCCTTCAGAATTCTAGCATTTCTCGTTGTACCTTACAGGTAAGATCTCTTTGCACACACTCCTCATGCCAAACCTTCAAAGCTTCGCGTTCACTTTCTGATTTTCCTTCATCATCAAAATGTTTATATTCTGGACATGCTCAATTGTAATTTTGATTTTCCTCAGTATTTGATAAAAACGTGAAATCTCCCTTCTTTAAACTTTTACCTAATCCCACTGTAGCCGGTAATTTAGATAATTTCATGTAGATGAATAAATATGTATCTTTTAAAGTAATATAAAGTACACTCATCTGGACAATTTTCCCACCTAGAGGAGGGAGGTTATTATTAGAGGAGTGATTTGTTCCTTTTCAATGAGTGCACGCGCAACAAACACAGAATCGAATCTCGCGGCGTTATCCGTTAAAAGACTACTGTATTAAACTTAGGATCTTGCTGGAGGACGTGCTTTACAAAGCATTTAATATTGAAGCACACAAAGTCTCTTTCACGACGTGAATTACAACATTGAAAGCATTTGTAATTATCTTCCATATGGTTCTTGCATATAAGAGCGCTATGAGGTGCATATCAGATTTGACCGGTGTTCACGTACACCTTTTTCATTTTCATTTAGTAGTATGGTCTCAATATTATACACTACATGCAAAATCAAATTCAGGTTTCAGTTTCGTCTTTTGTACGAAACAGAAATGATCCTCTTTAACGTACAATTTGTAGATAGTGCAGAATCTATCTCCACATATATTAGGTTATTACTCTTTCTTTTTCGGGTATCGATCTTTACACCACACTGTTGATACAATTTAACATAGCAACATACATATTTTATCCTCGCCTTGGTGCTATGGTTATTATAGCATGATTGCGCGGGGAAGGTTCCTAAATAACTATTACAAGTAATAGGTCTCTCTTCGTCAGAAGTCTCAAAATTATCGTATTCTTCGCAATGTTTGCAAAATTATATTATAGAGTGTGGTGTGGGTCTTGGAATAAATTGATTTAAATACCTATAACGAATAATTCTTCCCCGTATAGTTAACTTAAGATGAATACTTTCAGTTTTCGGGAAGAAAGTAACTTGAAACATAAAGCAGCCCCTTGCAATACGGAACCTCGCTTAGTTGACAAGAACCTGTCCACTGGTTTCTAAAACAAGGTAGACACGTCTATGGGCTGGTACATAGACAAAGAAATTTTATTTAAAAAAACTAAATAAAGAAATGATCGGTGAACAAATTATTTCAGATCATTAATCCCTGTTGAATATCTTATGACAATGTTTTATTTAATTCATGCGCCAACCAGTCTCCCAGCGGATATTTACCCTAAGCGGCGGATCCTAGCAAACAGTTTACTCCCACTACCACAACATATTTCACCTAACGGATCCCCTGGAATCGAACCGTCACGTCCAGGGTGGGTTCTTAGCAATATATCGTCTTGCAGTGCTAATAAACAACAAGGGATTAGGAAAGAAAAACTATATCTCATCAATATACGCTGAATATGTAGATCTCTCTGGAAAAATACACGTCAAACCTAGACAAAATGTTTATGGTAACTAGACTATTAGTTTCTTATGAATGAGATACGGGAATAAGCTAAGAAAAAATCATTTATTTAAAAAAAATATGCTGCTTCACTATATTCTCGATTCAGCCGTTAATCATAATTTCTTAGTCAGAATGAATATATCTACTCTAAGATACCGTCACTCATAAGAATAAAATTAATAAAACATACTCTTTTGAAGACGCAACCGATCTCGACTAACAAATTCATCCAAGCGACACAAAACCACACAGCTCTCGATAAGACAAACTTTGAATACAAATCGACTACAAATCCAGGTACTATGAAAGTATCCTGGCCTCTGAGGGCGGTAAAACGCTCTCGTTTCAAATCTGAAACGAAGGCGTTAGACCTTTAGCGACCGTTACCAATCGAGACAACTTGAGCTTCAGATTTACAATACTTCGACTTTATTTACAAACGTCACGACTGGCAGTATTAAAGACACAAATCAGGACCAACCCACAAATCATATGGAATAGGCGATAGAACCTCAAACCCAGCCATTTCGCTCACACAGAGGATGACGTAATGTTCACCATATATGAGCTACTCAAAATATGACTGAATTTTCATAGATTCGAACGACAACAATGGAGTGGACGTGAGGTCCACGACGCCGCCTTATTCACTCATACAGAGGATGTCATGACGAACACCTTGTATAAGCTACTCAAATACAATAATGGAAGCAAATAGAATCAACACTACAATGGAGTGGACGAAAGGTTCACGACGACGCCACATTTCACCCATACAGAGGATAACGAAATGATTACCGTGTATGATCTACTTAAATCAAAACAACTCAAATTAACATATCTCCCGATATCAAAATACCGGGTGCAGAGATATGTGACTGACTTCCCAATGAATAAACAACACTACAGCATTAATAAAAAATCAATCTCCACCAAGAACACACAGTTGCTAATTAAGAAACTAAGTCCGAGCTTTGCTGTTCCTTCTACCAAAGGATCTCTGCACAGAGGTTAACGTGAAAGTATCGTGAGCAACAAATGAAATTGAAATATATATAGAGGTCGTGTGTCAGGAAAGACATAAATTTCACTCCTCTTACACTGAGACCAATTACAATTCACTTTCCTCCTGGAATGGGGAATGAATTCGTGATAGCACCTGCGACAATAGCTACCGTCCAGAGTGCTGATCGAGGGACGTCATCTGGCAACTTATCGAAACCTCATCAAATACAAATTACCGCTTCCCTCTGAATCACTTAACGCCATAAAGGCCAGTTTGGACCGAATACAAGTATCTCAGTCATGATATCAAAACAATATTGCAACGTTTCGAGCTCGCTCACGAAGGCCATATATTTACGTGAAACTGCAACTACTCAGGTTCTGATTCTCGAACTTGGCGCACCATCCGATAGTGGCCACACAGCACTTCGTCCACTACATCAGGATGACCAACAGGCGGCAAAAAACAGTATCACAAGAGCAATCGATCAGAAAATAAGTATGATTGATGCTTAAACACGTCTTATAGAATCTTTGTTTCCCGCCTCAGAGACACAAAGAGAACTGATAAAGAAACCGATCGTTCCTTCAAAAAAAGATTCCGTTGCTGTTTTGAAATATAAAAGTAAAAAGCACACCAACGAAAGCAATTTTCACATTCCCTCGGTCGTCGGCCTAATCTCACCTACTCACTACTCACGTACGCACTGAAGTTAAAAAGAGAAAGTAAAGAACGGCTGTCGGATGAATCGAATCGAAGCTGAAATAGAAATTTTAGTTAAACACACATACATAAAACATTGAATAAAATAGTATTTAATCATATCTCTTACTCCGCTCCTTTGACTCTTGCTTTAGATTATCTACTCTTAAAAAAATAAAAATGAATTTCATAATTAATGATAAAAATTTGCTGAGAGTTGAATAATGCGGAGAACGACACAACAAAGTATTCATACTTATGTCTACTACGACGTTCGTATGGTATTAAACAATCATCACAGTAACCCCTTTCTCTTAAAAAGGCTGTAATTGTCTTAATGGCATCTAAATGCTGGTCATGATAAAACAAAACTTGTTTGTTCCTGGTTTGCACATTGCCAAAATAGATCACCTCTGGGTCTCGACTAGCTGGTTTTAATGCATACATTACTATCTAAAAACTATTACCATAATAATCTTGAAATTCATCAATATCATCGATTGACCCACCCAAACTCGAAATTAATATTTGCTCGTTTACAAAAAAAATTTAGCTTCTTAATCTCAATTCATTCGATGTTTTTTCATATATTTTACTTTATCAAAGGTTTTTAAAGCTCGCTCCTCGGCCAAAAATAAGGCTCTTGGTAAACAATCGTACGAGTTAGCTCCCAATTTAGGCACTGGAATTATGTGAGCTTTTAAGTACTCCTCCAGAGGTAAATACTTATTATTCCGTTTCTTCATTTCGCCTTGTTCGCGAATAGAGTCGGATATGATCACACTATCGGCTAGCAGGAAAGATTGATTCGAGTTGAGAACATTCTCAATCGAATGCAAAATATGATCAGTAGTTAAATGAAATCGTCTACGCCACGGAATAGACGTCTTTTCCGTTGACGTCATTGCTACTTTCAACACTAAATCTGACCCAGGATTGTGAATCTACACTAGATAATTAATTATCTTGCACAAATTGAAAATTAGTCAGCCGAAGTTAACCTGGAGGTTCCGGCTTTCGCACGTATCTAGATTTCTTTCCCTTCACTGGAAATTTACCGAATCCGCGCACGCGTTCACCTATAAATTCGAAATAATCGCGCTGTGCTGTAAAATATCCTGTTCGCTCTGCTCGACTTCATTTAAAACTGCATTCACAGTATTAGACTCAGTGGAGTACCCCATCCCTCGGAGTAATCATAAGCTTGATCACATACCAGATTACCTTCAGGTGAAAGAATACATTCCGTATCGCAGGAGATACTATCTTCTTTTTCAACAATCGTTGAGGTAGAAACAAGAGGAGTAAGGAGGAGGAGTAAGAGGAGTAATTAGGAGGAGTAAAAGAAGTAGAAGGTACATCAAAACAAGCGGATGGCATCCGACTGCAGATAGGTCTTGTTGTACTTACGAATGTAGTTGCCTGCATTAATACAGACGTAACTACATTGACAGGAGCAGAAGTAGTAGTATGAAGTACAGGAAGAAGTTGTTCAAGCAGAGATTGAAGTTATAGTGGAAACAGGAAATGAATCACCAAAGGAAAAAGAGTACTCATGGCTTTGAGGGACAATATTCAATGAATCATCTGAAATCATAGGAACATATACTTCCCGAATATCATCTCTCAAAACCGGAATCAAGCCAAAGAGAAATGCGATTTGCTAAACATTCTCCCATTATTATCGTCAATGGGATCAGTCAACAACATATAATGCTGGAAAGCCAGCATTAGTGTTATAGGAAAAGTCGAAGAAGCCAGCGTTGCCTAATTGTATTAATTCATTTGCATGAAAACATGCACCAAAGAACTTGTTGAAATAAGACTTGGATAGAAGACGAAGGTAAAACAAAAAGTTAACAATGTTACCTGAATTTGTAGGTAGTATTCCCTGATTAGCCATGCATCATAAATGAACAAGGGGTCGGCGAATCCTTTGATCTTCTCAGCCAAGATAACATGATGGGCACTTGTTAATCCCATAGTGCAATCCATTCTTCTAGTTGATGTTTACAAATATAAAAATACCTTAGCCACAAACTTGATTAAAGATGATCAAAAGTTGATTGCTGTAAACGGTATACGCAAATTAACTTCCTATTCACGAAAGTAGTCACAACATAAAAATGAAGTAGATAATATTTCAATTTTCTTGTTCACAAAAAACAGTCACAACACAAAAATTAACCAGGAAGCACTGCACTTTTCATGTTCACAAAAGCACTAACAGTACGAAAAATGAATGAACTTGTAGTTTAATTTTCAAATATATTGACTTGTTCTGATCTTTTGACTTCAAATATAAAGAATAAACTTTATCGAAATGAAGTATCAATTTGTTTTCAAACAACACAAACAAGTTCAAACTTGTAAAATAACTCAAGTAAACTCAAGGAGGGTAGTTTACATTCTTCAGCTTCAGCTTACAAAGGTAAACTGAGGATTTGTGCGTTCACTAAGTGCTTTTTATAAAAACTAGTTCAATTTTGCCCATGCGCAGAACATCAATTTTGAAAGAGTAGAATCCAAGTAAAAATCTCAAAAAGGTTTTCTACAAAATATATTTAAAATATGTTTCGAAGTGTGTAAAATAGCATATTAAATTATGGTGGAATACAATTTTTGCTCCCTCACACCCTCTGAACTTTCACAAAATTTCAGAAAAATTGAACTTGGAAAGAAAATTCAAGGTAAAAATTTCAAAAAGGTTTTCTACAAAATATGTTTAAAATACGTTTTAAAGCATACTGATCAAATATAGTAACAAGATTCTTTCAACACTATAATTTACAAACGTCTCAATGTTTCTCATATATTATCATTTCATAGACATTCCCAAAAATATTGGGGTCGTCCAAATGTTTTTAAAAAATATGAACTCTCTCTTACACACACACACACATGTACTATGGGTTCGGAGGTAAAAAATGTTCGAGTTTGCGGCTGTTACAAAAATATTAAGTAAAGTTACATATCTTGTGTTAGTTTATCAGCTGTAGTTTTGTCGACTCGGTTTAAACCAACACCGGCGTTTGGCTTATTTCCTCACGGTACAAAAAAGTTACCGCTATCGGTTAGCATTTGTTAAACCGTCGGCGGTCGGCCTTTCGTAAGCAATTAGCAAGTGATGGTAAGCGCTCGGCAAATTGTTAGCGACACGTGTTTAAATTCAACCAGTATTATTTCTATATTTGGGAGTGATTATACTAAATTATCATTATTATTATAAGCTTGAATCGTGTATATTTTTCTTGATTTTATTTTCGTATCATGTTCATCATTTAGTGCTACGTCAAAAATCTAAGGTTATGATATCAAATCCAGGCTGGGGCATAAACATTTTTAATTTTAGGAACTGTTATAATGGACAGGCAGAATATCTAAACCAAAGCTAAATTTTACCTTATACTTATGACCCATAACCGGTAAGGCACCTACTTCAAGGTCCAGGGTTTCAAATCCCGCTATTGGCAAGGAAATTTCTACTTTTCGATATCCATAGAAAATAATCCATGTGAAATCAACTTTCGGCTGACAATTTGCACCTGAAAACTTCATGTTCCTCCCTGAGCACTATAGGTGCAAAACAACTTTTTCCCCTCCCTGACCACCGTAGGTGGGATACAACTTGTTTCCCCTAAGCATCACAGATGCAAAACAAATTAAAAAGCAAGAGCATGCCTAATGCGAAATAAACAAAAGCTGACCACATCTGCCAACTTTCTAAAAAGTTTATGAAATTTCAATTGTATATATATATATACCTACTAGGTTTGTAATATCTGTCAGGTAATATTTTGAATATCATCATTTACGGGCTAAGTCAAACTGGCCTAAAGCTCTTAAATAAATTTCAATCGGGTGCAGTATATTCATATACACAAATTTGGCTGGTATAAAATAATGGAAGCCAATTCAAAACTTTCAAATATATAAGGAACCTATTTTCTACACTTTTTTACTCAAAAGTTCGACTAATGACAAGAAATGAAGTGAATCCAGTAAAAATATTTTTGTATCTGAGAACAGCACCTACAGTTTCTTTAAAGTTCTTACAAAATATACTTCTTCACAAAAGAGCATAAAATTGTAAAGCTATCTCTTTTGTGCAGACGCCGTGAACGACGTAGTAAATGTGGAGCTAGTGCTCCTCATTTTCTTGACCTATAGTACAAAGTAAGGTAGGGTGGTCAGTCCTACCTATAACCGATTTTACCTTCTTAAGATGTCCAACAATATCAATTACACCCTTGTATTCAATTTCGTGGGAGACAAAAACAATGCAAAAAATTCTAGTGTCCTAACCAAAATTTCAACCAGGGCCGCACCATTTATAGTCATATTATTTCAGCGTGATACGTAAACAAGTTTACAAGAAGCGCACAATTCAATTAAAAGTGTATATTTAAAACAAAAATTTAAAACAAACTATATTCCTCACTTCAAATAGTGAACTATATTCCTCTCATGCTTTGGGTCTATCCCTGCTCATGTCATCTAAGCTTTTTATAGACAACCATCAGGTGTTCTTCCTCTTTCGTTTTTCCATCATTAATAAACAATGTAAAATAATATAATAATTTTAAAAATCGCAACGGCCTGAGCGTAAGTTACCAGAAGGCCGTAAATACATAATATTTTTTGCGAACAAGTCCTGATTCCACTTTATACTATATTACCCCATCTCAGCCTGAATCAGATGCCTAAAGGCCATAAGCGAACAATATTTCGCTAGCAAGTTATATTTCCGCTTTATACTTTCTTACTCCATCTCGGCCTGAACAAAAGTTATCTAAAGGCCATAAACGAACAATATTTCGCTAGCAAGTCATAATTCAACTTTTTAGTTTTCCTATTTTTAAGTGAACCATCACCATATTCACAAATCAAATAATATTTACGAAATAGACAAAAATAAGTTCTCATCACAATTGTGAAGTTTGATTTCTACCTAATAAAATAATAAAGACCGCGGTAAATATGAAAAACTGAGTAGCCTGAACCAAATTTGTCAAAAGGTGTTAAAAGTAAAATTTAAAATCCAAAGGTGTTTAATTAAGAAACCCACCTAAATTCACAACTAGTCGTTCTAGCTGGCACCATCCAATGACTCGAGCAATTATAATTATCTCAAAAAATATAATTATAGTCTGACTATCTACATACAGGTTTTATGTCGAAGTAACAAGATCTTTGTTTGAAAAATACAATTTTGTATTCTACTAACGGGTTCAATGAAATACGCGGTAATATGCGTGTATTTTTAGTTTTTGGGTGGCCTTCCATAAATTGATAATTTCTGGGCCTCATACTAGTGGAACTTTTTAAGATTTTAAAAGTTAAAGTGGTCGCCTCAATACATTCTCATTCTCTTGAAATCAAACATTTATATGATTTCCCAACAAGTGTATAATAAATATACAAGTATATTTCCCCCCATTTCTAGCTGAAATTCTTGACTTTCCACAGATATCTGCCGAAATGTTTAATTTCAGGGCTACAAAATGTAATCTTTCACTTGTATTCATAGACTATGTATTAAATTTTCACAATATTCCAACTCAAATCTTAGTTTCGGTCCAATCTAATTTCAAAAAAGCCAAAATCCACCACACCTCACGTTTAACTTCTGTTGCTGAGCATTAGTGAAAATTGTTAGTCTAATTCCAAATGGGACAGATCACTGTAGTTTCATGCTAAAGTAATCGTTTCCCATTGCAAAGGGCAATTAGCCCTAGAAATTAATATGATTTAAAGAGATAAAAACTATATTTTATTTCAATTTATTCGCCTCAAATTAGATACTCCCGGCGGTGACATCAAATTTTATTATAGACTTTTACCGAAGATAATTTAATCCTCATAAAATTACTCCAAGTTTTTTTCTAATATCCTCTCCCCGCCCTCTACCTTATATCGACTTCAGTTCTATAAGCCACAATCAAAATATGAAGGTCCATTGACTCAAATGTGTTGGGTTCGAATCCTGCAGTCGATCATTTCTCATATACATAAACGAAATTGTTCGTAAGAATTATAATGAAAGAAGCAATCCCGGATTCCAATGTCGGTTGAAACAAGTATTTCTTATTTTCAATAATAATTATAATAAAGTCAAATGTTACCGGTTCAAGATACAGTACCAACACCAAATAACTTTACACATTGAATCAGTTTCCCCAAAAATAGTGGTGGACCATCAATAAATTATATTGCCACAAAAATGTAACCATAATTTATCTTTTCTACGCCCTCAAAGAACAGTTACAATGCCAGTTTTCTATTGCCTAAGGAAAAATATGCATTCACTGACGTAGACCATAATCTAGTTCACACTGGAAACTTGTTTCAAACAAAGCAGTATCAGACAGGCAACCAATAAGAACACATATTCCTCCTGTAGAATTTCCAATGAAGGAATCCACGGAAAGAAAATATCTTCAAACTATTTTATGTTAATAAATACATTTCCTTTTCTACAACGAAAGAAGAGAACAGGATAAGAATGAGCAATGTTAAAATAATTTAAATTTCATATCAACTCCATTTGAACATGAAAATGTGATATAGTTAAATAGTATTCAAGAAACATCCAAGTATGTAAGACAACAAAATTACAAAGGTTTTTTGCGGGCGGGACAACGACGCAAAGCGACAACTTGGCGACTGCGGCTAAATATTAAAAATAATAATAATTTTTACAATATTAAAAAACTAGTTCATTGTTTATCACATATCTTCTCCATTATTTCAAATTCAACATTGTAAGGTCTAGAGGGACCTACCCCTACCCCTCTAACATCCCTCTGTAATTACTACACCTTGCTAGCTCTAGTGGTTAACGCTACAAACCGGTTTAGAAGTTCCACGATGTTGGTCATCTTCTACTTGGTAGTCTGCGCTCACGATTGTGTTCGCAAAAGGGCCTCAATCAAGTTCATTTGCTCCGGGCCCCAGCTTGCCTTACGCGGCCACTGGTGTCAAGCACAAGAACTATTCAGAAATTAGCAGGATTTTAACCACAACAAAATATTTAAAAACTATTAAATTATTTTCTAAATTCTGTAATGGACAAGCAATAATATTCCGTTTTGTAATATTAACAAAAATTACAACTATTAAAGTTTCGAGTTTAGCTTTTATATAATTAGAACGAAACAGGTCTGTCAGGAAAAGTAGCGACATAGGTAGATCGCCATACTACAAAATATTGGGATCTCCGTTCTATTACTGACCTTTTTTTTAGTGCTCTCAATTTAATCCGTTTAAACAAACTTTTGTTGATAGTAAACCAGGTTTTGTTTTAAGCCTTGTTCTAACAATATTTTAAACTACAAACAGTTTTCTCTGTGTGTATATATGGTAATTGGATCACTACCAACGCTAAAATCAATTATGCGTGATCATATCAAATTGAAATTAAATGCTCGTATTATTCCTCTTATTATGACTTCTAAAAACTTAACGATAATAATTAGCCTCTTAACTGGAATAAACGTATTAGGTCAAAGATTCACAGTGAAAAAATCCGTAAAATATAGGTCTCGTCCCAAATTAAAACTGCCTGTCTCGTCTCGAGTTACAAGTATCTGTCTCGGTCTCGATATCGCTGTAATTCGGAATCCGTAGAATACCGCGTGTGGCTTTGTGCACTTTTAATCTTTAATGTGATATGTGTATTAATAATTAAGGGTAATATTTTATTATTACAAATAATAATAATAAACGTAGTTTCGTATTCAATAAATAGTAAACTGATGAAATTTTTCAAAAATAAAACAATAGAATACTGGAAAATATAAATATTTTAAACATCCCTAAATTAATTGTCTAGTTCATTTCCAAAACCGCCCTTGTCAAGCCCCATAAACGTTCGGAAAACGACAAAAATACTTGTAAGACATTTCTTATTTTTCAAAGCTAGAAAAAATGTGCAGCCCTGATTGTATTAGAAATAGTGGTAGGAGTTTTAGTTTATCAATATTTCTCATTTTCGAAAAAAAATTGGGAACGATAAAATATAAACAAATTTTACTGTTAAATTTTGTTTCTGTCCTGAACTTTCTTATGCTAGTTAAATAATGTTGTAAACGTTCTGGAATCATAAAATCTTAAGTAGTCATAAACGCAAAATAATCGAAAGAAAGGGGATTCTCAAAGTGTGGCCCTCGGTAGGACTGCTTACATTCTCGTGAGTTTACAGAGCATGCGGTAGAAGGAGGTGGTTGTAGTATATGAAACAGACATTTTACCGACTCAGTACCTTAATTTATAGTAATAATTATGATTTATGCAGTCGCTGACGATAATAATATCTTACACAATCATTTATGAACATGGTACCAACTTTTTATCTATGCAGTGTATATTCTATACAATGGGCAATGGTAACAACATGTTAAACAATGAATGTTCAACATGGTATCAACTTTTTGCTCATATAATGTATATATTGGCTTCTTTTGCCATATAGTCTCACCGGTTTTATGATTTAATTAAATTATTACCTCTATGATAATATTTGCTTTATGATTAAGGTAAGCGCCCCTCACTTTATGTACACCTTAAACTTAATAATTCCTTGAATTTGTATCAGATTATAGTCTTTAATCGTATTACACTATATTAGATTCGATAGATCTGGGAGGGGGCAGTTATCAACCATTGCACTGGAAAAACATGAAAATCTAGATCAGGATGGTCGACAGTGGGACTCAAACCTGCGTGCCTCCCAAGTGCTGTGAAAAACGCCAACGCATGGACCACGATGACTCTGTATAATCCGCCCAGAGAGAAGATAAAAGAACTAAAATAGCTTAGATTTGAAAATGTCAGCTTTCTTTCACTTTCTTCCTTTATCCTTCTAAAGTTAAAAAAACTGTTAACATGGACCAAAAAAACTGAGAAATTATAGCCTAATTAAACAGCAGAGAAACTAAAAAACTAGGCCACCCATAAATTTGAAAAGCCGTAAATATCAAAATTTAAACTTTGAATCGTGAATCAATGTCAAAATTCGAATTTTGGAACTTGAATGAAGGTTGAGAGGGTTTTTTCTGCATCCAGAACATATCTTACAAACGACCGGGCATCATTCTCAGAAAGAAACTCTCAATGCAGTTATGATAGTAAAAGATACAATGAAATTGTATGACAACAAATCAGAAAAAGTACCTGTGGCAAAAGAGCTGCTTCCTTTCGTGCAGTGTGCATACAAGAAATGCAAGACCTACCTAGAAGAAGATAGACGAAAGAAGGAAGAAAAGGAAAAACAAAAATATGAAGAGGAAGAAAGAGCAACTCAGGAAGAAGAACGTCAAGAAAAACTTGCAGTGGAGAAGGAGATTTCATCATGTGAAGAAATACTAAAACAAAAAAGACAACAGGAACCGAAAAACTTATTGCAGCTAATAAGCTGGCCTCTGAAGCTAATGAAAGACTTAAGGTTGCCTTACAGAAGAAAGACTTTCAAGAAGCAATACTTGTCCAGGCCGTGTTGACACGTGCTCTTCGGGTCCAGAAAGAATTTCAGAATCAGAAACAAGATGCAGATGCTCTCCAGTCTACTATTTATTAGTTATAGGATAGTGTAATAAGTTACACTACATTGGGTTCGTAACATTATGGATTATAGGTCGAATAGACATTCTAAAGTATCACCATACATTTTACGCTTGTACAACGAAATGCAATAATTACCAGGTAGAGGAATCCAATGACATCCATTTATTATAGACTATATATCCAACAATATAGCTTGTTGCCACTATATTTCACAATCAGATATTTGCATATCAACATTTAAATAACGCGCTCTTTTATATCATATCAATTATACGACTTGTATTCCAGTGTCGTTATATGAGCCCTCCAAGAGAGCTCCATTTTATACTTTTAGTATTTTCCAAAATGTCTCCATCATGTCAAACTAACATACAACAAAGTCAATAAGATGCTGAACTTATGCCAATCAGGGACAACTTTGACCCGAGACTTTGAACCACACATTTCTGATTCTGTTCATAAAATAGATAGTTTTCTTACCATCTAGCACAGTCTAGAGTTGATAAAAGAGAAAGTGCTTTAATAACATCAATTTTACAAAAAATCAAGAAATTAAAAGTGTGAATTACTCAAATGTAATTTTCTATCCAATTACATGCTTATTACTTTTATCTTACCTCACTTTCAATACATGACTTATGATATAAAATGTTTATTAA